>JABMCL010001016.1:297500-307500 GCA_018857735.1 Alviniconcha marisindica
TAGCTACCTCCTGAAGCTGATCCTCTTTACCAGACATCAAGAGTGAATCAACACTGAGTAGCTACTCCTGAAGCTGATCCTCTTTAGCCAGACATCAAGAGTGAATCAACACTGAGTAGCTACCTCCTGAAGCTGATCCTCTTTAGCAGACATCAAGAGTGAATCAACACTCAGTAGCTACCTCCTGAAGCTGATCCTCTTTAGCCAGACATCAAGAGTGAATCAACACTGAGTAGCTACCTCCTGAAGCTGATCCTCTTTCCAGACATCAAGAGTGAATCAAACTGAGTCAGCTACCTCCTGAAGCTGATCCTCTTTAGCCCGACATCAAGAGTGAATCAACACTGAGTAGCTACCTCCTGAAGCTGATCCTCTTTAGCCCGACATCAAGAGTGAATCAACACTCAGTAGCTACCTCCTGAAGCTGATCCTCTTTAGCCAGACATCAAGAGTGAATCAACACTGAGTAGCTACTCCTGAAGCTGATCCTCTTTAGCCAGACATCAAGAGTGAATCAACACTGAGTAGCTACCCCTGAAGCTGATCCTCTTTAGACAACACAAGGTGAATCAACACAGTGCTACCTCTGAAGCTGATCCTCTTCAGCCCGACATCAAGAGTGAATCAACACTGAGTAGCTACCTCCTGAAGCTGATCCTCTTCATCCCGACATCAAGAGTGAATCAATACGGAGCAGCTACCTCCTGAAGCTGATCCTCTTCAGCCCGACATCTGGCTGAGTCTCATCAAGAATGAATCACCACAGAATAACCAAGACATGATTCCACCAAACTTTTCATCAAGAGATAACCAACAAAGAGTAGCCAAGACGTTTATAAACAGTAGGACTGGCCCTATTCAGCAAGACAGTTGCCTGCTCAGCTCACCCGAGAACACATCAACACAGAGTAAACGACACATAAAGCTGTACAAACCACGACTGACCCTGTTCAAGCAGACAATTGTCGGTTTTCGTTTTTGTTTTGTTTTTATGGGGAGTGAACCAGTATGGAGTGGCCAAGACCAATCATCAGTCTCCTTTACGGAGCTAAATCTCAGACACCTGGAACAAGGGGATTCAAGATTACTTTATTATCTCACCAGAGAAATTAAGTACGTGGCTCTAAACATACACCACATCACAGCAGACAATAACACATATTGCATACATAAAACACAAAGAACAATTGTTAATATAAAATATAATATAAAAAGGTACATATTAAACAAACTAGTTATTTACGTAATTTACGCGGTGCAGTAATACGTTCTCACACACACATACACACACACACACACACACACACACACACACACAGCACAGCACACACACACACACGCACGCACGCACGCACGCACGCACGCACGCACGCACGCACGCACGCACGCACGCACACACAAAAGCACGCGGGTGTGGAAATCTGGGTAGCACTGACTCCAAAGCCTAAAAGCGAAGAGATACGGGTGTGGAAATCTGGGTAGCACTGACTACAAAGCATCAAAGCGAAAAGAGGCGGGTGTAGAAATCTTGGTAGCACTGACTACAAAGCCTCAAAACGAAGAGAAACGGGTGTGGAAATATGGGTAGCACTGACTACAAAGCCTGAAAGCGAAGAGATACGGGTGTCGAAATCTGGGTAGCATTGACTACAAAGCCTGAAAGCGAAGTTATACGGGTGTGGAAATCTGGGTAGCACTGACTACAAAGCCTCAACTCAAAGAGATGCAGGTGTGGAAATCTGGGTAGCACTGACTACAAAGCCTCAAAGCGAAGAGATACGAGTGTGGAAATCTGGGTAGCATTGACTACAAAGCCTCAAAACGAAGTTATACGGGTGTGGAAATCTGGGTAGCACTGACTACAAAGCCTCAACTCAAAGAGATGCAGGTGTGGAAATCTGGGTAGCACTGACTCCAAAACCTCAAAGCGAGTAGAGGCGGGTGTAGAAATCTGGGTAGCACTGACTCCAAAGCCTGAAAGCGAAGAGATACGGGTGTGGAAATCTGGGTAGTACTGACTACAAATCCTCAAAACGAAGAGATGCGGGTGTAGAAATCTGGGTAGCACTGACTACAAAGCCTCAACTCAAAGAGATGTAGGTGTGGAAATCTGGGTAGCGCTGACTACAAAGCCTGAAAGCGAAGAGATACGGGTGTGGAAATCTGGGTAGCACTGACTACAAAGCCTGAAAGCGAAGAGATACGGGTGTGGAAATTTGGGTAGTACTGACTACAAATCCTCAAAACGAAGAGATGCGGGTGTAGAAATCTGGGTAGCACTGACTACAAAGCCTCAACTCAAAGAGATGTAGGTGTGGAAATCTGGGTAGCGCTGACTACAAAGCCTCAAAGCGAAGAGATACGGGTGTGGAAATCTGGGTAGCACTGACTACAAAGCCTCAACTCAAAGAGATGTAGGTGTGGAAATCTGGGTAGCACTGACTACAAAGCCTGAAAGCGAAGAGATACGGGTGTGGCACGAGCCCTGGAAGCAAAGACAGGCGACGTGATGAGGATTAGGCGGCAGCTGAGCAAGCTATCGCTTGTCCTCGCTGACTGATGATGCAAGGGAAAAGTTCTCTGGGAACTTTAAGTCTCTGTAACTTGCTCCACAGGGTGGCGATAATGCCTCCAAGCTGTGACGTAGTAGTTGGAGACTTACTTGGTTTCATCACCCCCAGACTCATCTTTCACGAAACGTCCCAGATCACCTTTTTGTTTGGGGGTGGGTCATTCAGTGTCGTCTAAAACTCTGCCCTCCCATCCATTGCCTGCAAATAGACATTCTGCTAAACGTTACCCCCTCCCCGACGCCCTGTCTGCAAACGGAAAGTACGTCATAATGAACTTGAGAAGAGCTTCGGCAGAGTTTACGCTGAATGAACTTTGTTTTTACACCGGAAGTGGTCCCCGAGGCGAAACAGATCTCCCTCTTACTGAGACAGAGAAGAACTCCCCCAGGAACGACAACTGTTCCGGGGAAGGCTTGAAAATGCCAGATCTTGAAAGGCGCAGACAATCAGAGCAAGAGCAAGTGGGTGGGGGTTGTGGGGGTGTTGGGGTGTTGGTGTGTGTGTGTATGTGTGTGTGTGTGTGGGGGGGGGGGCGCAGAACAAAAAACCTCACCCCAAAACCCAGACGCATAGATAGACACATAGCAAGGGCAGACGTGTGAGCGAGTTGGAGTGTGAGCCGTTCTATCGTGACTTTCTGCGTTTCCAATGGGACTGTCAACGGGGAATGGGATTAGAACATTAAAGTGTATTAAATCGATGGCTCGGACGTCCTCCTTCACGCCGGGGGGGGGGGGGGGGGGGGGGCAGCTCAGTGGGCAGAGCGTCGGATCGAAAAGCCAGGAGCAATACGGACGCGGGTTCGATTCCCAGGTGCGGCAAGTTTTCTTCTCTTTTTTCTCTCCTAGAGTTAAGATCCATTGCAGACGCCTGGAACATGGGGATAAAGCTTGTACCTCTACCGGTTGGGGGTGGGGGGTGGGGCGTGGGGGAGTTGGACTGCCGCCATGGGGCGTGTTCGTACAGTCCAGGTGTGCAACCGCATGCATCAACAATCTGTACGCAGGTTAAAAAACCCCAGAACAGGCCGCCATATACCCATGCCCGGACACCCGATAATACTGCACATACGGGTAGGAATGGGTAGCGCTGCTCTTGCGGATGTTGTATCCGTACCCAAGCAAGGCGATCTGAATTTTCACCACGGGACAGTGAAGTACTAACAAAACAACAACAACAACAACAACAACAACAACAACAACAACATTTGTTCCCTTTTCTTCTGATCATGCTCTTCCTACACCTCCATCATCCTTTTCTCTCTTTCATTAACTGTTGCCTCTGTTGCTGTTGGTGGTGGCTTTGTCCACCGTCCTCTTCACTGTCGACACAGTCGTCGCCGATGGCTGTAATGAACTCATACTTCAAAACATTGAAACACGAATTATTACCCATTGTCAACATCCTGACATACGTCACATCCATTGTCAACATCCAGACAGACTTCACACCCATTGTCAACATCCTGACATACGTCACATCCATTGTCAACATCCAGACAGACTTCACACCCATTGTCAACATCCAGACAGACTTCACATCCATTGTCAACATCCAGACAGACTTCACACCCATTGTCAACATCCTGAAATACGTCACATCCATTGTCAACATCCAGACAGACTTCACACCCATTGTCAACATCCAGACAGACTTCACACTCATTGTCAACATCCAAACAGACTTCACACCCTTTGACAGCATTCAGACATATTTCACACCAATTGTCAACATCCGGACAGACTTCACACCCATTGTCAGCATCCAGAAATACTTCACACCAATTGCAAACATCCAATCAGACTTCACACCCATTGGCAACACCCAGACATACTTCACACCCACTGTCAACATACAGACATACCTCACACCCGCTGTCAACATCCAGACATACCTCACACCTATTGTCAGACATCCATGTATTGTAAACATCGAAGCGAACTCCAAGCCCATTGTCAACATGTAAACAGACTCCAACTCCAGTGTCAACACCCAGACGTACGTCAAGCCCGTTCTCAACTCTCAGACACCAAGCCCTTTGTCATCGCTGATACTTTAAACCCATTGACACCGAAACATAGTGCAGACAAGCGGACTGTCAGCACACAGAATGAAATCATGGCACAGGCAACGGAGTGCCGAGGGAAATACAAAAAGATCAAATCCGACTTTGTCCGACAGGCCTGCCTCGAGGGAGGCAAAGATAACAGCATCTCTCTTCAGGGAAATACATAAGAGGAAGTTGGAGAGGGAAACAGCACTGAGCATGCAGACAAAGGAAAGCGACGGCAAGGAAATTAGGTTGGGATTAATCTCCTTGGGGACACAGCGGAAACAATTCTCACCCGTCCCCCTACAGCTTTTTTGTTGTTGTTGAGATGTTGTCTAAACTCGCCGATGCATGTGAAAATAACAGTTGTCTCGAGAGAGAGAGAGCGAGAGAGCGAGAGAACTCACTCGCACTCGAAAATTGTAATACTCAAGGACGTAGCATTAGGTCAATTTGGACCTATCTATCAGCCAGTCCTTATTATGATACAAACACAAATGAGCACGACTTATACTACAAACGCATCCAGTAATCACGAACAAAAAATAGATTAATGCACTTGCACAGACTTCCTACAAATGTGCAGAAACATCGCAATTAAATTTCGTTCATGGACATACATGTGTACAACACTCATTGTAGGCAAAAATGTGACTCAAACAAGTCAGTTTAAGTTTGACGAAAGGTTATTCTCAGAGATATATATTTGTGCATATTATATTTGAAACAAGATGGAGAAATATAAGATTTTATATTTTGAGGCGACGAGTTCCAGAGGGAAGTTCCCGCGAAGGATATGCTAATTTAAACAAGACAAGCCTTTGCCGTGGCACGGACAGAGAGAGAGAGAGAGAGAGAGAGCGAGAGAGAGAGAGAGAGAGAGAGAGAGAGAGAGAGAGAGAGAGAGAGAGAGAGGAAGCGGGGGTGGGGGGGGGGGGAGGGGGGGGAAGTGATGGCAAAAAATGGAAGGAAAGAAAAATCTAAAGCACACTCTCCGGAAGCAGAAGACTTTGATAGGCCTATCGATGCACCGGAAGTCATTCATCACTCGGGAACTGGCCGGCGCGCGCATCACAGTGGCAAGAAAGTTTTTCTGTGGTTTTGAGGCACGAAATGCACCGACGATGGTAAACGATAGGACAGAAACAGTATCATTTGCACCGATACTGCGACATTGAGACCGAATTCCGGAAAGTGTCTCCCTGAACGGGATTTCCCGTATCCTTTTGTTAGTTTTTGGTTTTAACCCAAGAATTGTTTACTGTGTTACTTGCTGTTCTCAGAATGTAACACGTTATTAGCACCCTTCACATGGTATTAGATAGACTTCACTGGCTATTTAAACGTAACTTGCTGTTCTGTAGATTCCGCTGGCTGTTAATCGTCTCCGGTTCAGTTATTGTCACCTGCACTTTACATCTTACTGTCTGCACTGCACCTGTTGCTTGCTCAGGCGTCGCTGCATGATTATATCACTAGCTCCACTGGTTAGGCTATCGTAGACGTTTTGCATGTTGTCGGTTACATTTTACTTGTTATCATTTATCGGACTCGCCTCTTCAATGATACAATACAATACAATACAACTTTATTGTCTCTGTGTAGAGAAATTTGCTTTCTGGCTCGTCATTTACATAAAAACATTCAAAACAAACAAATAACAATAAAACATCAACAACTCAATGAAACACGGAGCTAAAACCGCTCAAATACAAGGAAAATACTTAACAATAACTATGCACACACACACACACACACACACACACACGCACACGCACAAGCACGCACGCACCGTGACTGACTGCACACCGTGACTGATTCAGTGACTGACTGCGCTCAGTCGCAGACTTTGTTTACGACGCGAACTATGCAACATCCCCAGAGGCTGAACCACCATACCGTACCATACACTTTGTTTAATGTCTTCAAATGCCGAAAAGCATAGTAGAGACAATATTGTCTTGGATAAAATAGGCTGAACCACAGAGACAGCGCCGTCTATAGACCGTTCCCATGTCAGGATTTTACAGGAGTAGTCCCCCTTCGCTGTAAGCCGGATGTTGATGACATGAGTGGGGTGGGGTGGGGTGGGGTGGGGTGGGGTGGGGTGGGGGGTGGGGGTTCAGCGAGGCGTGATACTCAAAGTAGACCACAAATCTTGTTTTGCACCTACACGTTCTCATTTTATTTCACTAGTGTTTCGTCTGTCCACTGTGAAACACTTACTGGACACATCACGCATTTGATTTAGGGACCTTTCAGACACGAGTCAAACACTTCACACAGTGACTGACTCAGTGACTGACTTCCCACCGTGACTGACTCGGTGACTGACTTCACACCGTGACTGACTCGGTGACTGACTTCACACCGTGACTGACTCGGTGACTGACTTCACACAGTGACTGACTCGGTGACTGACTTCCCACCGTGACTGACTCAGTGACTGACTTCACACCGTGACTGACTCGGTGACTGACTTCCCACCGTGACTGACTCAGTGACTGACTTCACACCGTGACTGACTCGGTGACTGACTTCACACAGTGACTGACTCGGTGACTGACTTCACACCGTGACTGACTCGGTGACTGACTTCACACCGTGACTGACTCGGTGACTGACTTCACACCGTGACTGACTCAGTGACTGACCACACCGTGACTGACTCGGTGACTGACTTCACACCGTGACTGACTCAGTGACTGACCACACCGTGACTGACTCAGTGACTGACCACACCGTGACTGACTCGGTGACTGACTTCGCACCGTGACTGACTCAGTGACTTACCACACCGTGACTGACTCGGTGACTGACTTCACACAGTGACTGACTCGGTGACTGACTTCCCACCGTGACTGACTCAGTGACTGACCACACCGTGACTGACTCAGTGACTGACTTCACACAGTGACTGACTGGGTGGCTGACTTCGCACCATGACTGATTCAGTGACTGACCACACCGTGACTGACTCAGTGACTGACCACACCGTGTCTGACTCGGTGACTGACTTCGCACCATGACTGACTCAGTGACTGACTTCGCACCATGACTGACTCAGTGACTGACCACACCATGACTGACTCAGTGACTGACTTCGCACCATGACTGACTCAGTGACTGACCACACCATGACTGATTCAGTGACTGACTGCACACCGTGACTGATTCAGTGACTGACTGCGCTCAGTCACAGACTTTGTTTACGACGCGAACTCCCTAGGGCCAAGTCCCGCAACTCTGCACAAACTTCCGTTCGCGCCTTCGGAACGGTCTATCGGATTCGCCTCTACAATGGTGTAACATCCCCAGAGAGAACAGCGCCGCCTGTCGCACTCGCCTCTACCATGGTGTAACATCCCCAGAGAGAACAGCGCCGCCTGTCGCACTCGCCTCCACAATGGTGTAACATCCCCAGAGAGAACCACAGAGACAACGCCGCCTGTCGCACTCGCCTCTACAATGGTGTAACATCCCCAGAGAGAACAGCGCCGCCTGTCGCACTCGCCTCTACAATGGTGTAACATCCCCAGAGAGAACAGCGCCGCCTGTCGCACTCGCCTCCACAATGGTGTAACATCCCCAGAGAGAACCACAGAGACAACGCCGCCTGTCGCACTCGCCTCTACAATGGTGTAACATCCCCAGAGAGAACAGCGCCGCCTGTCGCACTCGCCTCTACAATGGTGTAACATCCCCAGAGAGAACAGCGCCGCCTGTCGCACTCGCCTCTACCATGGTGTAACATCCCCAGAGAGAACCACAGAGACAACGCCGCCTGTCGCACTCGCCTCTACAATGGTGTAACATCCCCAGAGAGAACAGCGCCGCCTGTCGCACTCGCCTCTACCATGGTGTAACATCCCCAGAGAGAACAGCGCCGCCTGTCGCACTCGCCTCTACCATGGTGTAACATCCCCAGAAGAACAGCGCCGCCTGTCGCACTCGCCTCTACAATGGTGTAACATCCCCAGAGAGAACCACAGAGACAGCGCCGCCTGTCGCACTCGCCTCTACCATGGTGTAACATCCCCAGAGAGAACCACAGAGACAGCGCCGCCTGTCGCACTCGCCTCTACCATGGTGTAACATCCCCAGAGAGAACCACAGAGACAGCGCCGCCTGTCGCACTCGCCTCCACAACGATATTACCTAGGTCCCCAGAAACCAAACCGGTTCCCATACAGTCCACGAGGAAACAAGTGTGGTATGCAACCAGGCGTGCCGCTCCATTTTCAGCACGTCTTAATACTTGAAGGGCCGTACATTCTACACTTGTTGCTGATTGGTTCTCTTCCCCCACAACCTGTGTGCTGCTCCCACCGAAGTCAATCGTCAGCTGTCAATTCGATTAGTACACGCTGTAGCACTGTCCCTGCGGGATGCTTTAAATTTGTGACAGTGGATGTAATTTCGTGCTGCCGAAACCAGCAATTTCGCTTCCTTCGGTTTCTTTATTGGTCCGTGTTTTGAAAGACCAGCCATGAATAAGCAAGTGCCTGTGTGAGTGTATCAAATCCCCATCTAATCGACGATGGTCGTGTTTGTGTTATCGCGGGGCCAAAAAAAGAAAAAGAAAAAGAAAAAAAGCTTGAGTGCAAATATAGACACGTCAGCGTTAGCCCCCGTAATGACTGGAATGCTGCCTTCGCTACATGGAGTCTTTCGTCTGGGTCCGCATGCTTGTAGTCAGAGATCAATATTCAAATCAAACGAGAAGATAGGCTGGCGGAGGGCGAGTGTACTCAAGCCACGTTAAGCACGATGGAGGTGGTCACCACGTGGATGGCTGACTGTTACGTGCTAGAGCTAAGCACGATGGAGGTGGTCACCACGTGGATGGCTGACCGTTACGTGCTAGAGCTAAGCACGATGGAGGTGGTCACCACGTGGATGGCTGACCGTTACGTGCTAGAGCTAAGCACGATGGAGGTGGTCACCACGTGGATGGCTGACCGTTACGTACTAGAGCTAAGCACGATGGAGGTGGTCACCACGTTGATGGCTGACTGTTACGTGCTAGAGCTAAGCACGATGGAGGTGGTCACCACGTGGATGGCTGACGCACGACCGTTACGTGTCACCACGTGGATGGCTGACCGTTACGTGTTAGAGCTAAGCTAAGCACGATGGAGGTGGTCATCACGTGGATGGCTGACCGTTACGTGCTAGAGCTAAGCACGATGGAGGTGGTCACCACGTGGATAGGTGACCGTTACGTGTTAGAGCTAAGCTAAACACGATGGAGAGTGGTCACCAAGTGGATGGGTGACCGTTACGTGCTAGAGCTAAGCACGACCGTTACGTGTCACCACGTGGATGGCTGACCGTTACGTACTAGAGCTAAGCTAAACACGATGGAGGTGGTCAC
>JABMCL010001016.1:310000-312500 GCA_018857735.1 Alviniconcha marisindica
AGACAATTTTCTGTCGAAAGCGCTTGTGTTTCATTGTTGCTTCTGTTTCGTCGTATAGGTGAGTACATTTCTCTAGAGCTGTTCTATATTGAGTCTTTTTGGTTGGATCTCGTAGAAGGGTCAGCGTGTTACAGGATAAACACTTGAGAGTCGGCAATCATGATATTTCCTTCAAAGGCCATGTTAAAAATATCGGGGTCTACATTGACGCTATGGTGAAAGATATTGACCACATCAGCCATTCAGCATATCTCGAGATCAGAAGAATGAGCTCTATCCGCCATCTCCTGACGACGAAAGCCACTGCTCAGCTGATGTTTTCTTTTGTTTTTAGTCGGTTGGACTGCTGCAACTCTTTACTCATTGACATCAACTGTGATCAAATGTACAGGCTGCAAAAAGTTCAAAACCATGCAGCGAAAGTTGTTTTTCGCAAGAGCAAACCTGAACACTTTAGACCACTTTTCAAAGCGCTTCAATGGCCGCCAGTCAAATAAAAAGGATAGTTTTCAAGATAGCCACCATTGTTTTCCGTTTCTCTGATGCCACCTACCCGTCGTCGTGCGGCCTTTTGCAACCCTCCAGTCTTTCGTTCCACTGCTGTGGTGTAGCTTGTGGGGAAACATGGCGGTGGTGGTGGTGGTGAAGTGTTGCTTAATGTCCTCAGATGTCAGCTGACATATTAGGGACAAGTTGTGACCAATGCCGAAGCACGGTTCAATAATTCTTTACGTCCACGGAAACCAGAAGGCTCGTTAGGACGGACAGCCCAGGACGGCCACCTCGACTCTCACACAGCTCCTGAACTATGAGGGAAACATGGCGGTCACAGTTCGGTTTTTATGGCGCGGAATATTAATCGTGACACTCTGATTGGCTGAAGCTTCTCGGATGATTGGCAGCCCGGAAAGCTAGCTCTTTACGTTACCAAGTGATCATGCAACAGCGAGAAGAAGGTTAGAATTTGTTTTGGTTATGAACAAGAAAGCTTTACATTATGCTTGCTCCTTCGCTTTCCAGGATGTCTTAATCTGAGAGGCAGCTACTGTGAAAACCACGCCACAGCACAATTCGTGATGTCAAGGGTATCCACACACACACACACACACACACACACACACACACACACACACACACACACACACACACACACACGCACTCCCACACACACATACACAAGCACACACACACACACACACACACACACACACACACACACACACACACACACACACACACACACCACACACACACACACATACAACACACACACACACACAAGCACACACACACACACACACACACACACACACACACACACACACACACGCACACACACACACACACACACACACACACACACACACACACACACAAACTCACGCCCCCCTCTCCCCCACACACTCACCACGCACAGAGATCTGAAGTGTGGAGGATCTTGAGATACTACATGCGGGCACAAAGCCAAGGACATCACACCATCGATCGCCTGGAGGAGAGAGGCGTGGAAAGAGGAAGCGCGAGACGATGTTCCTTGACAGGACGAGAGAGGGCCATCGTCAGTCAGACTAACATTGCAACCGCTTCAAAGGCGACGTTGGGGACATTTCTGAGAGACAGGGTGGAGCGCATATGGGCTTTTCCGAGCGCGCAGATACCACCCTGAACTGAACTGAACAAAGAGAGAGCCTGAAGCAGGAAAGCTGGCTGCTCCCAGCTCCCAGCCCCCCCCACCCCCCACCCCACCCCACCCCCCAAATTATTTATTTTATTTTATTTAAAAAAAAAAAAAAAAATCATCTGGCTCACCATAATTGTCGATATTTCCGCCCATTCCCGTAACACGAGAATGGACAGGACGCCCTCGTCGCTCTGTATGCGTCATCACACTCACTGAAGCGCCTCCACCCGCCAGGACCAGCATCGTTTGGTCATCAGGGCGCCCTGGCCAAGAAGGCTGCCTTGGATGCCTGCGTGAGGTGGAAAATCAATGCAAGCTATCAAAAACTAGAACGCTTGGTTCACGCTATCAAATACGCATATGTCACGCTATCAAAAAGCGATAAAATTGGGGGGGGAATTTCGTCAACATTTGGCAGCTGAAGCACTAAAAGCGATGCGGGAAGAGAATAAAGGAAGCGAAAAATGCCGCACGGATCTGGCTAAGTCCTGAAAGCAGCAACTGGGCCAGAAAACGCAATCAGCGAAATCTGTACTGAAACAGCCAACAGCTCCTCCTGCAAACGACTTTTCGGTGTCTGTAAACGGCTTAGCGGCCGTGAGAAAACTTCACTTCCTGCTACCTACCCGTCTTGCCAGATTCCTGATGTTTTCTGTGATTATTTCACTCGCAAAGTTACCGATATAATAGACGATCTTCGGAAATCCAGGGGACTGCACTCGGTAAGAGCCTTCGGGCATGGACTGTGTAGTATAGCTCCAGGCCTGCGGGTGTAGCGCAGAGTAGGCACGCTTTTGTTGGGGGTACAGTGAGCACGTG
>JABMCL010001016.1:325000-330000 GCA_018857735.1 Alviniconcha marisindica
ACAGACTGACCAGTGACGAGTTACGTACAGACTGACCAGTGACGAGTTACGTACAGACTGACAGACTGACCAGTGACGAGTTACGTACAAACTGGCCAGTGACGAGTTACGTACAGACTGGCCAGTGACGAGTTACGTACAGACTGACAGACTGACCAGTGACGAGTTACGTACAGACTGACCAGTGACGAGTTATGTACAGACTGGCCAGTGACGAGTTACGTACAGTCTGACCAGTGACGAGTTACGTACAGACTGGTCAGTGACGAGTTACGTACAGACTGGTCAGTGACGAGTTACGTACAGACTGGTCAGTGACGAGTTACGTACAGACTGACCAGTGACGAGTTACGTACAGACTGACAGACTGCGCAGTGACGAGTTACGTACAGACTGGTCCAGTGACGAGTTACGTACAGACTGACAGACTGACCAGTGACGAGTTACGTACAGACTGACCAGTGATGAGTTATGTACAGACTGACAGACTGACCAGTGACGAGTTACGTACAGACTGACAGACTGACCAGTGACGAGTTACGTACAGACTGGCCAGTGACGAGTTACGTACAGACTGACCAGTGATGAGTTATGTACAGACTGACAGACATACCAGTGACGAGTTATGTACAGACTGACAGACTGACCAGTGACGAGTTACGTACAGACTGACAGACTGACCAGTGACGAGTTACGTACAAACTGACCAGTGACGAGTTATGTACAGACTGACCAGTGACGAGTTACGTACAGACTGACAGACTGACCAGTGACGAGTTACGTACAGACTGACCAGTGACGAGTTATGTACAGACTGACCAGTGACGAATTACGTACAGACTGACAGACTGACCAGTGACGAGTTACGTACAGACTGACCAGTGACGAGTTACGTACAGACTGGTCAGTGACGAGTTACGTACAGACTGACAGACTGACCAGTGACGAGTTACGTACAGACTGACCAGTGACGAGTTACGTACAGACTGGCCAGTGACGAGTTACGTACAGACTGACAGACTGGCCAGTGACGAGTTACGTACAGACTGACAGACTGGCCAGTGACGAGTTACGTACAGACTGACAGACTGACCGGTGACGAGTTACGTACAGACTGACAGACTGACCGTGACGAGTTACGTACAGACTGACAGACTGGCCAGTGACGAGTTACGTACGGACTGACAGACTGACCAGTGACGAGTTACGTACAGACTGACAGACTGACCAGTGACGAGTTACGTACAGACTGGTCAGTGACGAGTTACGTACAGACTGGTCAGTGACGAGTTACGTACAGACTGGTCAGTGACGAGTTACGTACAGACTGACCAGTGACGAGTTACGTACAGACTGACAGACTGACCAATGACGAGTTACGTACAAACTGACCAGTGACGAGTTATGTACAGACTGACCAGTGACGAGTTACGTAGAGACTGACAGACTGACCAGCGACGAGTTACGTACAGACTGACAGACTGGCCAGTGACGAGTTACGCACAGACTGGTCAGTGACGAGTTACGTACAGACTGGTCAGTGATGAGTTACGTACAGACTGGTCAGTGATGAGTTACGTACAGACTGACAGACTGACCAGTGACGAGTTACGTACAGCTGACAGACTGACCAGTGACGAGTTACGTACAGACTGACAGACTGACCAGTGACGAGTTACGCACAGACTGGTCAGTGACGAGTTACGTACAGACTGGTCAGTGATGAGTTACGTACAGACTGGTCAGTGATGAGTTACGTACAGACTGACAGACTGACCAGTGACGAATTACGTACAGACTGACAGACTGACCAGTGACGAGTTACGTACAGACTGGTCAGTGACGAGTTACGTACCGACTGACAGACTGACCAGTGACGAATTACGTACAGACTGACAGACTGGCCAGTGACGAGTTACGTACAGACTGGCCAGTGACGAGTTACGTACAGACTGGCCGATGACGAGTTACGTACAGACTGACCAGTGACGAGTTACGTACAGACTGGCCAGTGACGAGTTACGTACAGTCTGGCCAGTGACGAGTTACGTACAGACTGACCGTGACGAGTTACGTACAGTCTAACGGGTCTTCTGTCTCACGGCAATTGACAAAAATGTTCCCGAACCGAAGCATCAGCATAAAGACGCGATAAAACCTACAGTTCTCAAGGCATAGTTCAGGAGCTGTGTGAGAGTCGAGGTGGCCGTCCTGGGCTGTCCGTCCTAACGAGCCTTCTGGTTTCCGTGGACGTAAAAAATTATTGCACCGTGCTTCGGCATTGGTCACAACTTGTCCCTAATATGTCAACTGACATCTGAGGACATTAAGCATCACTTCATCATCATCATCACAGTTCTCACGGGGTGTTGTTACGTGTCTTTGTTGCTGAGTCATAGCTAGTGGAGTCAACGAACAAGGGAGTTAATCAGTGCTCGAAAGACGTCACACAAACACAACAACAAAAACATGAGTCGCCTACGGTAACTCTCACCTGGCATGCGAGTAAATACAAGTTTAATGTTGCTTTGCGTCCACAGAGACCATAGGGACTGTTAAGGACGGGGAGCCCAGGACGTCCACCTCCACTTTCACACAGCTCCTGAGCTCTGGGTTAAATAGGTCTTCTGGTGCAGTTTATATACATTGTATTTACTCGCCTGTCAGGCGAGAGTTACCGTAGGCGTCTCAGGTCTTTGTTGTCGTGTTTGTGTGACGTCTTTGGGGCGTTAATTAACTCCCTTTTTCGCTCTTCTTCACAAGCGCTCTGGGCCTTGTTCCGTTTGAGATTGTGTGACGTTCAACAGGCTTGGATTTCCAAAGCTCTGCTGTCATGGCTACATGCTCTGCACATTCCTTCGTAAGATAGGAAATCAAATCGACTAGACTTTGGGTGTGATCCTTTGGATCAGGTTGGGCAATGTTTGTACAATTTGTCCGTGTCCAGGCAGCCCTGATTCTCTTGCTGGTGGTTCGGACAGACAGTATAACTTTCAGATGCGTTTGTTGTTCGCTTGTCGGCCTGGATTTTATTGTTCTGAAAGCGATACAAGGTTCTGAAAACGTAACACTTTCCACTACTGTAGTCAACCAACACAGGCTCATTACCGTTTGTCCTGAGGTGACCCTGTGCGGTTGACTGGACGTTAAAATCCAATTACATACTCATTAACACGAAAACACTACATTTCAATCCATAATTTTTAGAAAGTGGCTGTATCACTTTTATATTCGCTTGCATTCACAAAACCCTTCAAGATGAACGTTTGGGGAGTTCCGGGCAACTCTCACTGTACCAAGGAGCACAGAGTTCAACAGTTTGTCCCGGAACAGGCGATATGATGATGATGAAGTGATGCTTAATGTCCTCAGATGTCAACTGACATAGTAGGGACAAGTTGTGACCAATGCCGAAGCACGGTTCAATAATTCTTTACGTCCACGGAAACCAGAAGGCTCGTTAGGACGGACAGCTCAGGACGGCCACCTCGACTCTCACACAGCTCCTGAACTATGAAAACAGGCGATATAACGTTAAACAAGACTTAATATTGTGTCTGCACTCTCGGAGTGGCGCTGATATAACTGTACTGGCTGACTGGGCGTAAAACACCAAAGTACTTACTAGTACTATGTGAGTGTACCGGACGCAGAGAATTGTTGAAATATATATAGAGGTGTGTGTGTGTGTGTGTGTGTGTGTGTGTGTGTGTGTGTGTGTGTGTGTGTGTGTGTGTGTGTGTGTGTGTGTTTGTGTGTGTGTGTGTTGTGTGTGCGTGTGGGGTGTGTGTTTGTGTGTGGTGTGTGTGTGTGTGTGTGTGTGTGTGTGTGTGTGTGTGTGTGTGTGTGTGTGTGTGTGTGTGTGTGTGTTTGTGCGTGTGTGTGTGTGTGTGTGTGTGGGTGTGTGTGTGTGTGTGTGCGTGTTTGATAGTTAATGCACTAGGCCTACACTATTTATTATTTATGTTTGTTTATTTTGCTCGTGGCCGTAATTCAGATTTCCTGTGTTTGCAGAGGACAAACGAATATTGTTGATTCTTGATTCTTCTTCTCTTGTATGGTCCAACTTCAGCGTTTTGAGGACCGTCACACATTTAGTGCATGTTGGGATATATCTGGTGTTTCCGGGGAGCGGCGATAGCTCAGCGGTAGAGGGCCGGACTCGAGATCAAAAGGTTTCCGGTTCGAGTCCCGGCAGGAGCTTTGGGAGAAAATTCTATCCAGGGTCAACTTTTTGGTGCTGATTCTTATTTCGATATCCGTTCCACCTTTGTGTTAACGCAGTAGCACGTACAGCATGTAAAAGATCCCGGTCATTCTGCCAAAGATGCAGGTGGCGGGTTATAGCTAAACACTCATGCACCCTACCTATGTGGCTTTGAATGAGGTGGCACTGTAAACTGGTGAAACATCAAAAAAGGGGCTTACCCCGAAAATTCGCACATGTTTTGTGTTGCCATATCAATTTAGCTTTCCTTTTAAGCATTTATGAGTTTGATCTTGTTTTAGAACGCTAGCAGTCATCCTTGTTTCAGAACGCCTCCCCCCTCCCCCCCGACCGCCCCCCCCCATCCCCGCCCCCACCACCAACCCATGTCTGTTTCTCTATACTGTCAATACTTGACTTTTTCTCTTCTCTCTGGTTGTATCCAATACATTCTTGGTAAACTGCAGAATGTATGCGTTGACAGACTTGTTTTCAAGGCGTGGAAACTGGATTACGTACGTCCTCTGCTGAATCCGCCCTCTCATCAACTACAGACTCCCGACTCCCTGTCACAGTGTCGTCTCACGTTTCTCTCCGGCCTACACTCCTAACTAGAAAGCTTCGCTCTTCTGCATACACGAGAATGCTCAAGACCGAGCACATTACACAAGAGATATTTTTGGTAAAAGTATTTATCTATTTCCAGCCCATTAAAGTGAAACTCACTTCCAAACGAGATCAGCCGTATTTAGTATACAAGCTCTCTCAGTCTGTCTGTCTCTGTCTGTCTATC
>JABMCL010001016.1:332500-337500 GCA_018857735.1 Alviniconcha marisindica
ACGGGAGTCACGTTCATTCTTTATCACGGGAAGTACACATTTATTCTTTACATCACGGGAAGTACACGTTCATTCTTTACATCACGGGAAGTGCACGTTCATTCTTTACATCACGGGAAGTACACATTTATTCTTTACGTCACGGGAAGTGCACGTTCATTCTTTACGTCACGGGAAGTACACGTTCATTCTTTATGTCACGGGAGTCACATTATTCTTTACATCACGGGAAGTACACGTTCATTCTTTACATCCGGGAGTGCACTTCATTCTTTACATCACGGGAAGGTACACATTTATTCTTTACATCACGGGACAGATATCACGTTCATTCTTACAGTAGCATCTACCGGAAGTGCACGTTCATTCTTTACATCACGAGTGAAAAGGGAGGTGCACAGTTCATTCTTTACATCACGGGAGGTGCACATTCATTCTTTACATCACGGGAGGTGCACATTCATTCTTTACATCGCGGGAGGTGCACATTCATTCTTTACATCGCGGGAGGTGCACATTCATTCTTTACATCACGGGAGGTGCACATTCATTCTTTACATCGCGGGAGCAGATATCGTCTTGCGTGCTGTGCACGAATAGCGAGACAGTCGCGACGAGTTGGCGGAAGCGTTGACTGGGAAAATCAACAACAATCAGCTGGGAAAATCAACAAGAAACATCTCTCCCCTCACCCTGTCTCAGTCTCTCAGTCTCGGATCGATTCCACGCCAGCTGCTTCCGTTGGGCTGCAGACTCCCAGACTGCTGTAAGGACTGTCACAGAGCGGGGTGGGTGGGGGTGGGGGGGGGGGGGGGGAGGGAGTTGGGGTCGGCGTGGGTGGGGGGGGAGGGGGGGTACGGGGGGGGGGGGGGGGGGAGGGGGGGGGGGCAGGGGAAGTTACGAACAACGTTACAGACCAAACTGGTGGATTTGGTGCAAGGATGCACATAGTTACGCATCAAACCGGTGGACTGATGCGAGGGTGGACAACGTTATGGTTAAAAAAAGAAAAAAGTGGGTTGGTGAAATGATGTACAACGTTACGGATCAAACAGGTTGATTGTGTGTGTGTGTGTGTGTGTGTGTGTGTGTGTGTGTGTGTGTGTGTGGTGTGTGTGTGTGTGTGTGTGTGTGTGTGTGTGTGTGTGTGTGTGTGTGTGTGTGTGTGTGTGTGTGTGTGTGTGTGTGTGTGTGTGTGTGTGTGGTGTGTGTGTTGTGTGTGTGGTGTGTGTGTGTGTGTGTGTGTGTGTGTGTGTGTGTGTGTGTGTGTGTGTGTGTGTGTGTGTGTGTGTGTGTAGTGTGTGGTGTGTGTGTGTGTGTGTGTGTGTGTGTGTGTGTGTGTGTGTGTGTGTGTGTGGTGTGTGTGTGTGTGTGTGTGGTGTGTGTGTGTGTGTGTGTGTGTGTGTGTTGTGTGGTGTGTGTGTGTGTGTGTGTGTGTGTGTGTGTGTGTGTGGTGTGTGTGTGTGCGGTGTGGGGTTGTCTCTTGTGTTTACTGGTGAAATGGTGTAAAGTTACGGATAAACAGTGTTAGTGGTCGGATTAAACGTTACGGATAAACCGGTGGACTGGTGCAAGGATGTACAACGTTACGGATCAAACAGGTTGAGTGGTACAAGGATGTACAACGTTACGGATCAAACAGGTTGAGTGGTACAAGGATGTACAACGTTACGGATCAAACAGGTTGAGTGGTACAAGGATGTACAACGTTACGGATCAAACAGGTTGAGTGGTACAAGGATGTACAACGTTACGGATCAAACAGGTTGAGTGGTACAAGGATGTACAACGTTACGGATCAAACAGGTGGACAGGTGTAAGGACTGACAGAGTGGCCGGGAAGGTGCACAGCGGCACGATTCAAGCAGGTAACACAGGAAGCGGAGACAGCGAATGTTTATCGCTAGGTGTTCTGGAACAGATGACTTGGTATTCTGGAACAGGTAACTAGGTATTCTGGAACAGGTGACTAGGTGTTCTGGAACAGGTGACAAGGTGTTCTGGAACAGGTGACTAGGTGTTCTGGAACAGGTGACTAGATGTTCTGGAACAGGTGACTAGATGTTCTGGAACAGGTGACTAGATGTTCTGGAACAGGTGACTAGGTGCTCTAGAACAGGTGACTAGATGTTCTGGAACAGGTGACTGTATCTGTTTGAAAGACGTGTTAGTAGGGAAGAAGTCTGAAAGGACGAGAGACGACCACCGTCAGTCCGCCCAACACTGTATCTCTTTCAAACGTCTGAAAGATGGGATGGGGCTCATATGGGCTTTTCCGAGCGCGCAGATACCAACTACCGTGAAGTGAATTGAACTGAACCGAACCACTTGTGTCCCTATGTGAAGGAACGAGGGTAGGAAGAGGCACTCTTCCTCAGCGGACGAAAGAGCGGGATGAAGTGGAGACTTGCATAGCACGTCAGCGAGTGGAGAGCAGACGCGGAGTAAGTACTATGAATTGCGGAGGACAAGACGAGGGGCCTTGGTTGTCAGGATGGCTGGAGGAATCCACAGGATGGACATGGAGAGAACTTGACCCGACAAACCTTAGAAGAAGTGGGGGAGAGACTGAACTGATGGTGTGTTTTTTCTTTTCTTTTTTTCTCTTTCTCTCTAAATATTATAGACGTCATTTCGCAAGTCGAGATCTTTTTATTGCTTCTTTTCTGCTGCAAAGACTCCCGCAAGAATCTACGAATGGACGCGTCTAATGCTTGCGATGTGGAAACAGTGTTGGCCAGGGGAGCTATAGAAACAAGTGGTGTAGTGACAGACGGAAACAAGGAAGTTTCAGACAACCCCCCTCCTTCTCCTGCCCTCTCCCCCCCACCGCCTTTGACACAAATGGACATACGGATAATATTTTTGTCGATGACTGTCATTCTCTTGGACAGGAATGATGTGACGGTCGATACCTTGGCAGATCGATTGTGAAGAGCAACACGCTTTCATTCACATTTTGTTTTTGGTTGTGTAATCAGTTTCTGTTTTATTTCTATGTGTTTTTCGTCTTGCTTTTTCTGCTGTTGCTGATATTAATAATCTTAACGTTTTGTTATCTTATGTGTTTTTTTTTGTTGTTGTCTTTTTATTGTTGCTGGTGTTTGTAAATGTTATCTTTGTTCTTCTTCCTTTGTCTTCTTCCTTTTTATCTAAAGCCTCTTCAAATAAGTGATATTAGACTGATCTTACAATTAGGATAACAACATATGTCAGCAAGTCGCACCCAAGTAATAACCCCAAGAATTAAAAAGAAAAGAAAAGAAAAGTATACACATATTTTCAGTCGCAAAAACAGACAGATATTTGTACATGCATTCATACACATAGTAATTCCACCTCATCTATATCTCATACACGCAGAATCACATGTACGCGCAAATACTAACACATTCATATATACCTCAAATGCACGATGATACTCAGAGACATTGTACAGAAACGCGCCTATTTTTTGGCACACTTTATATTTATTTAGCTATCACACATACACTGACTCCACCCACCCCAAGACATACTCTCACACATGGACACAATTCCCCCCCCCCCCCCCCCCCCCCCCCCCCCGTCTGATGTAAAAAGAAAAGAAAAAAAGGGATAACACACACGCATAATTCAAATTATATGGCAAATGGGACTATCGATCAGGTGGCAAGCTAAAGGTTTTGTATAAACACATGTAAATGTCCCCCAGATGACCAGCCAGGAGGCCAAAAGGATTTCAAGAGCTGGCAAATAAAACATGATCGGATTTTTTTTTCTTCTTCTTTACAAATGCACATAACATCCTTGCTACATTTTGTTTTGATAGCGCTGAGGAGAAATCTGTGTACCAAACTCGACCTTGACCTCTGGGAGTGGGACAGTTCAGAGGTTAGAGCTCATGATGGAAAGGTCACAGGTCAGGATCTCGGCAGGAGCACAGTGAGTGCTTGGGAGCGGAGAATAGCTCTGTGTAAGAGCGATTAACGACTTTGTTCAAAACTGGATAGAAAGAGATTAGTCGACTAAATACGGTTTTACTGCTGCTGCTGCTGCTGCTCCTACTACTACTACTACTACTACTACTACTACTACTACTACTACTACTACTACTACTACCACGTAGCATTTATATAGCGCCTAATCCAACTAGACTGGCTCAAAGCACTTCACAATTCAAAACAAGAATGAACATCACAATCAAAACATGAAACATGCAGACACCAGGCAATCCCACGCCAGCAGCAAAGCGCAGAGAAACCTGCACACATCCCGGAACAGTTAATGCAATCAAGACATGCAGTGCAGCAATACAGGGACCATGGACACATCTCATGATTGCAAATCAAACGCAACGAGCTTCACTACAGTCATATACATAAAAAAACTGGGGTTTTGGTGGAAGGTTTGCTGTAGTTGTAACGTGTTGATTGTTTCGGTTGTTCTTCTTCTCTTTCTTCTTCTTCTTTTTCTCCCCACCTTCCTCTTCTTCTTCCTGTGCGTCCCCTCCTCCTCCTCCATCTCCTCCTCCTCCCTTTGGAGAATTTTTGCACGAAAACATTTCCCCCGTTGACGTCACCCCAACACCCCCCGGCTCCTCTCCGTCCGCACATCTCCCTTCACTGTCGGTCGAATTCCATAATATTTATTCTCAGCGAACACCGTCCCGTGGTGCCCTTGATTTTTGCGGCCGGCGCAAACAGCGATTCTCTCCAGCCCCGTCCCACCGACAGCTGACCGACTGCTGAGGGAAAGCACGTGACCGACGTTTGTTTTCGCACAAAATGTTAGCTCTGTCTTCCGAAAACGTCACGGAGTGGTGAGCGGCTCGTCGGACTGTAGCGTGACAGAGTGGCCATTAAAACAGCACTGACGCACGTACGTCTGTCACGTGGACAGAGGTTGGCCGTTGGTGACTTCATTCCTTTGACCAGGGGTTCCGGAAGGGGAGGAGGACTTGACTGTGGTCTGTTTTAACTGTTGGAATGACTTGATGGGGCTTGGAATGCATCCAAACT
>JABMCL010001016.1:342500-345000 GCA_018857735.1 Alviniconcha marisindica
AACATTTTGTTGGCAAGTAAAGACAGAGAAAAACAAAAGAACAACAACAACAAACAAACAAACAAAGCAAAACAAACAAACAAACAAACAAACAAAACAAAGAAAAACAACAACAAGCAACAACAACAAAAAACCAAACAACAACAACAACAACAACAGCAACAACAACAACAACAACAACAACAACAACAACAACAACAACAATAAAACAAACAAAAAAGAAACAGCAACAATAAACTTCTAAAAACCCCGAAACAAAACAAACAAAACTGAAACAACAACAATAAACAAATGAACAAACAATACCTCTCTGCCACCACCACCACCTCCACCACCACCAACAACCACACAGCCACAACGGACGGAAGACGGTAATGGAAAAAAAAAAGCAGACAGGTCGATGTCCCGCCGTCGTCTGGAAGGAAACCAACGTCACCATTTCCCTAGGGCTATCGCGGACGATCTAAAACGACCTATTTCTCCCTTAACGACATCAAGATGCATATATCCAGCGGCGGTTTTACGACATCCTGGGTGCACTTGGCGTGACAGCAGCATCAAGAGATGTGATTGCATTGTGTCTCGCTCAGCAGGCTTTGTCCTCATCAACGTGCAGGTCAGCGGTCAGGCGGAAAGGTCAGGCTCGGGGAGGGACTGGTCAATTTGGTCACTGGCCCGTTGCAGCGATTAAGGGCTCACCGGGGCCCGCTTTCCGCAAACAAGGGATAAACGGAACGGAGTCGCCTCTCGTTTGCCAGTTATGTCAGATGAAGAATATGACAGGGCAGAAAACGCAAGTAGGTGGAAGCACGGGATGGGGTGGGGGGTGGGGGGTGGTGGTGGTGCAGGGATGGTGGCAGTGGTGGGTGGGTGGGTGGGAGTGGGGGGGCATTGGAGGGGTACTAAGGAGTGTTGGAGGGCGTTGAACGATTTCGTATCATTCCTTACAGCGCTATAGTTTGCCGTTTACTGACAGTTGACCATTTCCTGACTAACCAGTTTACCGTTTACTGACAGTTTACCGTCTGCTGACAGTTTACCGTCTACGGACCGTTTACCGTCTACAGACAGTTGACCGTCTGCTGACAATTTACCAGTTTACCGTCTACTGACAGTTTACCGTCTACTGACAGTTTACCGTTTACTGACAGTTTACCGTTTACTGACAGTTTACCGTTTACTGACAGTCCGACTGTTGACCGTCTACTGACAATTTACCAGTTTACCGTCTACTGACAGTTTACCGTTTACTGACAATTTACCAGTTTACCGTCTACTGACAGTTTACCGTCTACTGACAGTTTACCAGCTTACCGTCTACTGACAGTTTACCAGTTTACCGTCTACTGACAGTTTACCGTCTTCTGACAGTTTACCGTTTACTGACAGTCAGACAGTTTACCGTCTACTGACAATTTACCAGTTTACCGTCTACTGACAGTTTACAGTTTACCGTTTACTGACAGTTTACAAGCTTACCGTCCACTGACATTTTACCGTCTATTGACAGTTTACAGTTTACCGTTTACTGAAAGTTGACAGTTTACCGTTTACTGACAGTTTACCAGCTTACCGTCTACTGACAGTTTCTTCTACTGACAGCTCAAAAGAGGCTTCATGAGCTGACAGTTAAATAAGATATGATTTATTGAAATCTCTTTTTTTCTTTTTTTTTCTTTCACAGATGCATCTGACGTCTTTTGAAAATTTGATAGCGTTGAGAAGAAGTCTGTAGACCAAACTCGACACAGTCTTTGGAACATTGCTCAAAACTGGATTAAGAGCAATTGACTGACTAAATCCTTAACGTTTCCACACATTATTTTCAATAATCTTACAGGAACATATAAATGCTGTTGACTGCATATTGTTCAGAGAGAGAGAGAGAGAGAGAGAGAGAGAGAGAGAGAGAGAGAGAGAGAGAGAGAGAGAGAGAGAGAGAGAGCTCTGATGTTCTTCTCCTGCCTAGAACTGAGATGTTCCTGTCAGTTGTGGAGGTGGGGCACTTGACCCACGCCAGTGGCAGTCACCTCAGCGGATGTCCTGTCTGATTGGTCAGCTCTGAGCCTGTGTGACGAGACAGGGGCATGATCCACAACCTGCCTCTCGCGTTTCCTTTTTGGCTTTAATGCCAGCGTAGCGTTGTTTGTCACTAACTCTTTTTCCAGTCTCCGGCTGCTGCAGGATGCAATTCCATTCGCTTGGAATTGGAGCTCCTTGATCCAGCGTACAGTCAATCGATCCCGCCCCCCTCTCCCCCCAAAGCCCTCCCCCCACCCGCCCTACCCACCCCCCGCCCCCCACCCCCCTCTCACCTCAGGAACTCAGAGAGGAAAAGCAGAAACTTCCACCAGAGGACTTGTAATTAATTTTCTTTTGGCCACATCCTGTGTGACTGATGTTTTCTTTATCCCTCGTGAAACTTGACCGTACTGACATAACGTCGATTGAGAAGAACCGGCTGACACACACACGCGCGTGCACGCGTGCGCAAACACAC
>JABMCL010001016.1:347500-352500 GCA_018857735.1 Alviniconcha marisindica
CCAGCAACAACCAAAAAAAAAAAAAAAAAGTCTACACATTTCCCTTGACGTCGTTAAAGTTTCGACGATTGGCTCTGACTCGATGACGTCACGCATCACGCGAAATTTGATTTTGTCCTTCAGGGACAGCGGCCAGCTAACTGCTTTTGACGTAAGGTTTTGAACTGCGGACGCCTGACGGTTTTCAAGCCAAAAGCAGCGAACGATTAGCAAGTGCTGTGTAAGGAACTGTCACAACAAGCAGGGCGTTAAAGGGATCGAAGACACATTTCGGTACCGACCGTCTGTCCAAAAACGTCAAAAGCGACATTGGAACTGACAAGAAGAGGACGGGAATGGCTGGCGCAGTACCCCCCCCCCTTCCCCCCGCCCCCACCCCCTTCCCCCCGCCCCCACCCCCCCTTCCCCGTTGGAAAAGGTTTACGTTTTAGACGAAAGGTTGGAAATAGGCTAGGTTTGCTTCAATCGACCCTTTCAGCAAAGGTGAGCAAAAGAAAAACGATGATTCACTGATTTATCTGAACTCAGGGCAAAAGGTAATGTATGTGCGATGTGGAGTTGGGGGGGGGGGGGGGGGGGGGGGGGGGGGGGGGGGAGGGAGGGGGTAGGGGGTGGGGGGGGAGGGAGGGGGGTAGGGGGGGGGGGAGGGAGGGTGGTGGGGGGGGGAGGAAGTGATGTGAGTCACCAAAAAAAATAAAAAATGTTGTGACGGTATTCAGTTATTGAGTGATATGATATGATATGATATGATATAACCTGCCACAGATTTTCATTTCTATATGTATATTTTTTTTTCGCTGTTGAATAAGCCGGAGCATGGAATTTTCTTCTTCGCGCCTTATAACACGCGAACGTCTATTACGTCAAGCGGTCTGTTACGTCACTGTTAGGTCAAATGCCACGTTTTAACCCCCACCCCCTCCTCCCGTTTTGTTGTTATTGTTTTGCTTTTTGTTTTGTTTGCTTGTTTTTGTTTTTGTTGTTGTCATTTTGGTCTTTGTTGGTTTTGTTACCTCTGACGTTTTGACAACAATTTGCCATCTTGCCATCGTAAATGTCTGTGTGATTATCATTTTATCTATAGGTAACACTCAAATAAGCATATTGCTTTTGTGTTTCCTGTACTTATTTGTTGAGCTTATGATTACGATGAATGAATAAAATTTTGTTTAAACCAAACGCCACGCATGAAAACCAACGACAGCACAATGTTAGGGTGCGAGGACCTGTTACCTAGGATTTCACAGTAAACTGCAGTGTCTGCATGACCTCAGAAATGCGATCAGATAATTTCATCTGTTTACAAAAATTGCGCCACCTCCCGAGCCCCACAGGCATTTGGTAGATACGTGGCAGACGTTGAAGAACAATACGGAATAAATATTTTTAGTGCTGCATGCTCGTTTTACCTCGTCAGACTTTTGTTTTTAGTAGACTATTTGCGGCCCAGCCCTTACGAGAAAAGATTCATGTGCCAAATAACACGAGAGACGTCGGGTTGTACGACCCGAGGCCACAACCAAAAGGGCAGTGACGGTCTGACTGTTGGTTCTGGGAGGTTTGCTTCCCGAACTCACGCCGCGACAGCCGCGACAGCACCAACCTCCACCGCAGGCAGCAGCAACACGTTCTCCACGGGATGCAGGTCTGTTTCTGCTGCAGCTGTGTTTGTGCACCTGCGGGAACTCACTGAAAATAGTGCCTTCATCAGACTCGTTGTATCGAGAGAGGTTCTGGCAGGGACATGTCCCAGGAGGTGCTTGGTGGAGGGAGGGGGGTGGGGGGTGTGGTGGTGGGGTGGGGGGTGGGGGGTGGGGGTGGGGGCATGCCTAGCGCTACACTGTTAATGACCATCAGAATGACTCCGAATTACGCCGGGCAGCGATGAGAGCTATATGCATGTTTCAGTCCTTATGGTGAGGGCAAAGTCACAAGACAGTGTCCATTGCGTGGTGTGTGTGCGTGTGCGTGTGTGTGTGTGTGTGTGTGTGTGTCTGTGTGTTGGTCTGTGTGTGTGTGTGTGTTTGTGTTGGTCTGTGTGTGTGTGTGTGTGTGTGTGTGGTGTGTGTTGTGTGGTGTGTTTGTTGTGTGTGTGTGTGTGTGTGTGTGTGTGTGTGTGTGTGTGTGTGTGCATGCGTGCGTGCGTGCATGCGTGTGTGTGTGTGTGTGTGTGTGTGTGTTGTGTGAGTGTGTGTGCGTGCGTGCATGCGTGTGTGTGTGTGTGTGTGTGTGTGTGTGTGTGTGCGTGCGTGCGTGCGTGCGTGCGTGCGTGCGTGCGTGCGTGCGTGCGTGCGTGCGTGCGTGCGTGCGTGCGTGCGTGCGTGCGTGCGTGCGTGGTGTGTGTGTGTGTGTGTGTGTGTGTGTGTGTGTGTGTGTGTGTGTGTGTGTGTGTGTGCGTATGTGTATGTGTGTGTGTGTGTATGTGTGTATGTGTGTGGAGGTGGGGGAAGAGGGAGATTATATACCTATCGCTACACTGTCACCACCAGAATGATTCCTGCATTAAGATGGGCAGCGATGAGAGCCATTTTAATGTTTCAGTAGAAAGTGATGGACAGTCACAAGACAGTGTCCACAAAGGAGAGCCGAAGCGGTATCGAACCGAGGTCCTTCCGCTTACCAGCCTAACGCCTTACCGCTAGGCCAAACCAGCTCACAAATCAAACATACTTTTGTCGCGACAAAAGACGTGTTTTGTCCTGACAAATACGTGTTTGTCGCGACAAAAAATGATACTTGTGACAGCTCCCGCCAATGACAGTATACATGTAAGAAAAGAAAACGTGGTAGGCATGTCGTAAACACGTGCAAGAAACACCTGTTACAGATTTAAGATGGCAAGTATACAAGGATATTTGCTTGTCAGTGACAGTAAAATGTGCACAGGAATTTGTCTTGGTGATGTTTCATTCATGCAGTGCATTAACAGCTAGCACACAACAATACAATTAAAAACATGTATAAAAAACATATTAACACAGTTTAAATTTAACAATGTAGCACGTAACACTGTCATTCGTGCAAATGAACGTGCATCACACACACACACACACACACACACACACACACACACACACACACACACACACACACACACACACACACACACACACACACACACACACACACACCACGCACCAACACACACAACACACAACACTACCACACACACACACACACACACACACACACACACACACACACACACACACACACACACACACACACACACACACACACACACACACACACACAACCATGCGCGCGTGCACTGGTATGCCAAAAAAGTTGACAGTTTCGCACAGGCGGGTGCCAGCAACTAGCACACCCGATTTATGAGTAAGTTGGTATTTTACGCCCAGTCAACCAGTGCGGTCTCGATTTATGAACCATGCACCCTAAACCAAACCACCCCAAGTTCACAGTCAATCATAGTCAATCACAGTCAGTCACAGTCAATCACAGTCAATCACAGTCAGTCACAGTCAATCACAGTCAATCACAGTCAGTCACAGTCAGTCACAGTCAATCACAGTCAATCACAGTCAGTCGCAATCAGTCACAGTCAGTCACAGTCACATACAAACTGAGTTCTGTTACACAGGCAATATGGAGGATCACAAAGGGCCAACTCCAACTAAAATGGAACACTTCATTATGACTCTAGTAAAATAAACCTAGTAAAATATCGAATAATAACACAAACTAAAACTCAATGAATAGTTAGGACCGTTATTAAATAAAATGATAACAACTTCCTTTTTTTTCCCTTTCAGGTCGAACTAGTTCCGCCTGGCATACACGGATTGCCGGTAGTTCAGCTAAAACTAGGTCTCCACCCGCCCCCCCCCCCCCCTCACTCAGCCCCGCCCCCCCCCCCCCCCCCAAAAAAAAAAAGAAGAAGAAGAAAAAAAGAATAGAAAGAACAACAGCAAGTCTACTGGGAGTTGGCAAACGTGTTGCAAACTGATGTAGTCTGACAGACAAGGGCTGTAAGGTCTACAGCAATTTGTTTGGTCTGCCGATTGCTCGCTGACCTTGAGAGAGAGAGAGAGAGAGAGAGAGAGAGAGAGAAGAGAGAGAGGAGAGAGAGAGAGAGAGAGAGAGAGAGAGAGAGAGATGTTAGCAGTTTGCATGATTCACAAGCATGTATGCTGTGATAAAAAATAAAAATAAGGAGAAAGGGGGGGGGGGGGGGGAGGGGGGGGGGGGGGGGGGGAAGGGGGATTCCATTCTTGACGTTTCAGACTAAACGAAATAATACTAAAACAGTACAGATAATATGCAGATCATTTTTTAAATTGCCTTTATTAGGACAGTAATTTTTTTTAAGAGGTTGACCTCGTAAGTAGGCAATTTTTATGTGATATGCACAGCTTGTCATTTGGATTTCTGATGTATTTATTTATGAAGGACTTTTAACACGCGCGCACACAGGCACACGCGCGCGCGCGCGCACAAACACACACACACACACACACACACACACACACACACACACACACACACACACACACACACACACACACACACACACACACACACACACACACACACACACACACACACACACACACACACACGACAGAAAAGGAAAAGAACAACAAAGAAAAAGAAGAAAGAAACGAGACCCAAAGCGAAAACGTTTGCGGCGGCTCGGTTAGCCACGGCCCGGTAGATACAAACCCTAATGAAGTCTCGGCTAGCCGTCCGTCAAACGGAGGTCCCACACCCTAACGACGCGGCGGGGCGGGCAGGGAGGGAGGGAGGGGGGTCGATGCAGCGATGACTCGTGGCTCAGAACGAGGCTGTGCCAGTGCTGCCGACTTGGCGCCAATTACAACCAGTCGCTCATTTTCTCTGGCTCCATCTTCCTTTGAACCTTGGGGGGTGACAGAGGTCTGGGAGGGTCTGCACCGAAGGGCTGTAAATATGATGGCGGGATTGATGGACAATGTCTTAATGCGAGGGATCTTCAATACTCCACGTTCCGGCGCTGC
>JABMCL010001016.1:357500-365000 GCA_018857735.1 Alviniconcha marisindica
GTGTGTGTGTGTGTGTGTGATGCAGGTTTTGCTGTCTGCTTCTCTATAATTTGAATTGCTTGTAGAACAGGCCTAAGTCTTGATGTTGTCAGTTTCCAATTGTAATGTTCTAAATTACGCTAAATGTTAGTCTTCCTTTATGTACAGAGCACCGAGCTCAATTATTTGTTGTTGTTAATTTTCTTTTGTTACAGGTTTGTAACTATTTGATAATAATAATGTTGTTGTTGATGTTGATGATGATGATAAATGATGATGTTGATGGTGATGGTGATGATGACGATGATATGGCAGCCTAGGTCTCGGGTCACAGAGAGACAGGCAGCAGCAGTAGGCCTCAACAGTGATGGCAGTGTGCGCTTTGTTGGACTTGTCGTCCTGAGCTGGCACTGTGCAGTTAAAATCCAACAACTCACTCAGCCTGCTTGGAGTCCCGCCCTCTACGCCACCGCCGTGTGTGTGTGCTTGTGTCGAAAACTGGTGTCCGCCTTATCAGCAGTTTCTATCAGCGGGACGAGAGGATTCGGTGTCTCCGTCTGCCAGCACTGTCATCACAGTCGGCTTCTGCTGGATACTGGATGAAGACCCTGCAAAAGTGGAACAGCCTAACCTATTTAACAAACACAGCTTGACCTGTGTAACAAACACAGTGAAACCTATTTAACAAACACAGCTTGACCTGTTTAACAAACACAGCTTAACCTATGTAACAAACACAGTGAAACCTATTTAACAAACACAGCTTGACCTGTTTAACAAACACAGCTTAACCTATTTAACAAACACAGTGTAACCAATTTAACAAACACAGCTTGAGCTATTTAACAAACACAGCTTGACCTGTTTAACAAACACAGCTTAACCTATGTAACAAACACAGTGTAACCTATTTAACAAACACAGCTTGACCTGTTTAACAAACACAGCTTAACCTATTTAACAAACACAGTGTAACCAATTTAACAAACACAGCTTGAGCTATTTAACAAACACAGCTTGACCTGTTTAACAAACACAGCTTAACCTATTTAACAAACACAATGTAACATATTTAACAAACACAGCTTGACCTATTTAACAAACACACCGTAACCTATTTAACAAACTCAACTTGACCTATTTAACAAACACACCATAACCTATTTAACTAACACGGTGTAACCTATTTAACAAACACAACTTGACCTATTTAACAAACACACCGTAAGCTATTTAGCAAACACGTTGTATCCTATTTAACCCCTTCATTGCCATGATGTCACTTGAAAATAATCAATAAATGTGTGAAATATGATTCCGTAAGCCCGTTTTCTTTACTACACCGGCATGTAAATGGATTTTCATGAAAACGCTTAGCATCGAAAGTAGATGTGTTAAAGGAACGGAAAATCTACTGTCTGCAGGCGGGTCCGTGCATCATTCAGCCCGGAGATTTTACAGGCTGGGGCAGTGAAGGGGTTAACGAACACATCTTGACCTATTTAACAAACACAGCTTGACCTGTTTAACAAACACAGCTGAACTTGTTTTACAAACACAGCTTAACAGATTTAGCAAGCTTAATTAACTAACACAGTTAACCTAACTAACAAACACAGCGTAACATATTTAACAAACACAGTTGCTATTTTCCGAGAACAGTGGAGCATGCATTCTAAGGGACAAAACGCCACAACTGCTATTAGCCGAGAAGAACCAGACATCACTTTGAGAGTGACCGCTTGTGTGCCTATTTGCCGAGAACAGTGGCTATTTTGTTTAAACGATGAAACACTGACTTCAGTGGGATCAGAAGCCTATTAATTTTGTCGAAAAGGATGGACTAATGATCACAATATTAATAATGCATTTTTAATGCGCCGACTCCTTGTGTGATGGGCAATAATTTTCAGATGCTTTGACACAATATCTGTTAAAGGCTTTCTTGTTTTCCTTCAATTAATTTGTTAGACAAAATATCTGTTTGTAAAATATCTTCTTTTACTTTAAGTTACATTGATAGAAATAAAACATGTCATTTTATGTTCAGTTATTTGGACACAAATGAAATATTCAACTTTACTTTCAGTTACTTTGACACAAATAAAATATCTGATGCACAAACAAAAAGAAAGTGTTTTATACAGTCTAATCCGGGGGAAATATCACGATGAAGTACCTTCTCGTCACTCCAAAAATTCTTTCCCCTGGATCTTTTTAAAGGACGGGCAGCATTCCAGAACATGGCTTCTCTTTTTAGTTCAAGGACAGCCTTTTCAGGAAAAAGCGAAAACAAACTCGCATTGAACAGAAGTGCTCTGACATTTAAAGCGCAGATTCGTAAAAAGCTCTGACCGCTTTACAAAGAATTTGATGGGAGGTGGAAGAAAAGGTACAAAGCATATATTAACGCTGAGTTACACCCGCACACACACACACACACACACACACACACACACACACACACACACACACACACACACACACACCACACACACACACACACCCACAACACACACGCGCACACCACACACACACACACACACACACACACACCACACACACACACCACACACACACCACACACACGCGCGCGCACACACACACACACACACCACCACACGCACGCACCACACACACACACACACACACACACACACACACACACACACACCACACACACACCACACACACCACACACGCACCACGCACACCACACACACACACACACACCAACACACACACACACACAATAAACAAAGGAATTTTATTTTTAAACAACAACGCCCAGCCAAAATTAAAGACCCCCTATCACCCGCGGCGATCTTCCTGTGTGTTCATATTTTCGTCACCCGCAGCGATCTCCTGTGTGTCGATAGTCTTGTCACACGTGGCGATCTCCCTGTGTGTTCATAGTCCTGTCACACGTGGCAATCTCACTGTGTGTCATAGTCCTGTCACACGTGGCGATCTCCCTGTGTGTTCATAGTCCTGTCACACGTGGCAATCTCACTGTGTGTTCATAGTCCTGTCACACGTGGCGATCTCTGCTGTGTGTTCATAGTCCTGTCACACGTGGCGATCTCTCTGTGTGTTCGATATCCTGTCACACGTGGCGATCTCTCTGTGTGTTCATAGTCCTGTCACACGTGGCGATCTCTGTGTGTGTTCATAGTCCTGTCACACGTGGCGATCTCTCTGTGTGTTCATAGTCCTGTCACACGTGGCGATCTCTCTGTGTGTTCATAGTCCTGTCACACGTGGCGATCTCTCTGTGTGTTCATAGTCCTGTCACACGTGGCGATCTCTCTGTGTGTTCATAGTCCTGTCACACGTGGCGATCTCTCTGTGTGTTCATAGTCCTGTCACACGTGGCGATCTCTCTGTGTGTTCATAGTCCTGTCACACGTGGCGATCTCTCTGTGTGTTCATAGTCCTGTCACACGTGGCGATCTCTCTGTGTGTTCATAGTCCTGTCACACGTGGCGATCTCTCTGTGTGTTCATAGTCCTGTCACACGTGGCGATCTCTCTGTTTATCGATATCCTGTCACACGTGGCGATCTCCCTGTGTGTTCATAGTCCTGTCACACGTGGCGATCTCTGTGTGTGTTCATAGTCCTGTCACACGCGGCGATCTCTCTGTGTGTCGATAGTCTTGTCACTCGTACGTGGCGATCTCCTGTGCGTTCATAGTCCTCTCACACGTGGCTATCTCGCTGTATGTTCATAGTCCTCTCACACGTGGCTATCTCCCTATGTGTTCATATTCCTGTCGCTCGTACTTGTGCTTGTGTGACGTCTTTCGAGTGGTAAATAACTCCCTAGTGTGTTGCTTCTGATGTCGACAGAACCCACACCGGTACGTCCATCCGGAGGTCGACAGAACCCACATCGGTACGTCCATTCTAGGGGCGACAGAACCCATATCGGTACGTCCATTTTGAAGTCGACAGAACCCATATCGGTACGTCCATTTTGAAGTCGACAGAACCCATATCGGTACGTCCATTTTGAAGTCGACAGAACCCATATCGGTACGTCCATTTTGAAGTCGACAGAACCCACATCGGTACGTCCATTCTGAGGTCGATATAACCCATATCGGTACGTCCATTCTAAGGAAGACAGAACCCACATCGGTACGTCCATCTGAGGGCAACAGAACCTGCTTATAGGAACGGAAGTGTGTTTGTGCGACAACGTCGATGCCGACAGAATCGCTTTCGAGTAAAGAAATTCTGTTTGTATGACTGACGGTAATCCCCTTTGAGTGAAAAAAACTCTGTGTGACAACTTTCTGACTGTCGATTCTCCTTTGAGGGACGATAGTTCATTTGCATGGCAACGTCCAGACGGATTGAAGCCCTGAGTTCTTTTGCGTGACCAGATCCGAAGGCCTACCGTTTAGAGTGAAGGAAGTCTGTTTGTGCAGGTCTAATAACGTTCAGGTTGATAGTATCCCCTTGAAGTGGAGACAAAGTCTGTTTGTCAGCCTCTTCCCTCCTCCACAGCGGACTCTTTCATCATCCAAGAAGAACGCTTTGTGTGCATTTTAGCTACAGACTGCTCAGGCAAAACCGCTCAAGCCTGCCGCAGAAAGCAAATGGCGTTTTATTCGCAAGAGATCAACTGGGTTTGTGGGCGCCTGACCCCACGATGGTAAAGTTGAACGAAAGTATTAGGGACTTAATACGGTTCATAATCTGTCAGCATAATTATTTCCTTTTAGAGTAAGTGATAATTTTCCTGCCCGATGTAACAGCCAGAATCCCCCCACCCCCACCCACCACGGTCATTTTATTCCCGCGTATAATTTCGACTAGGCCAATATACACCCGGGTATAATTTGGTTTAGGCCGGAATATCCCCTTAGGATTAAAGTGGACCTGGTCACTGGATCCCCCTTCGGACCAAAGTATACTCCCGGAAGAACAGCCGTATCTGATGTGATGAATACACTCTGGCAAAGCGGGATGTGGGAACAAGTTGTCGTGTAGCCAATATACACTTTTGCGAAGTGTGTCTGTCTCTGAACAAAGCTCTGAGTATAGCGTGATGTTGTTACGTGTTGAATACACGTTCACAAAACAGGTCTGTTAGTGAACAAAGTTCTTAGTAGTGTCATGTTTTTACGTAGTGAATACACGTTCACGAAACATGTATGTCAGTGAACAAAATTCTCAGTATAGTGTCATGTTGTTACGTAGTGAACACACGTTCACGAAACATGTCTGTCAGCGAACAAAGTTCTCAGTATAGTGTCATGTTGTTACGTAGTGACTACACGTTCACGAAACATGTCTGTCAGTGAACAAAGTTCTCAGTATAGTGTCATGTTGTTACGTAGTGAATACGCGTTCACGAAACATGTCTGTCAGTGAACAAAGTTCTTAGTAGTGCCATATTGTTAAGTAGTGAATGCACATAGTGTTATGTTGTTACGTAGTGAATACACGTTCACGAAACATGTCTGTCAGTGAAAAAAGCTCTCAGTATAGTGTCATGTTGTTACGTAGTGAACACACGTTCACGAAACATGTCTGTCAGTGAAAAAAGCTCTCAGTATAGTGTCATGAAGTTACGTAGTGAATACACGTTCACGAAACATGTATGTCAGTGAACAAAGCTCTCGGTATAGTGTTAGGTTGTTACGTAGTGAATACGCGTTCACGAAACATGTCTGTCAGTGAACAAAGTTATTAGTAGTGCCATGTTGTTAGGTAGTGAATGCACATAGTATGATGTTATTACGTAGTGACTACACGTTCACGAAACAGGTATGTCAGTGAAAAAAGCTCTCAGTATAGTGTTATGTTGTGGCGTGTTGAATACACGTTCACGAAACATGTCTGTCAGTGAACAAAATTCTCAGTATAGTATCATGATGTTACGTAGTGAATACGCGTTCACGAAACATGTCTGTCAGTGAACAAAGTTATTAGTAGTGCCATGTTGTTAGGTAGTGAATGCACATAGTGTTATGTTGTTACGTAGTGACTACACGTTCACGAAACATGTCTGTCAGTGAACAAAGTTCTTAGTAGTGCCATGTTGTTAGGTAGTGAATGCACATAGTGTTATGTTGTTACATAGTGAATACATGTTCACGAAACATGTCCGTCTGTGAGCAAAGTTCTTAGTAGTGCCATGTTGTTAGGTAGTGAATGTACATAGTGTTATGTTGTTACGTAGTGAATACACGTTCACGAAACATGTCTGTCAGTGAACAAAGTTCTTAGTAGTGCCATGTTGTTAGGTAGTGAATGTACATAGTGTTATGTTGTTACGTAGTGAATACACGTTCACGAAACATGTCTGTCAGTGAACAAAGTTCTTAGTAGTGCCATGTTGTTAGGTAGTGAATGCACATAGTGTTATGTTGTTACGTAGTGAATACATGTTCACGAAACATGTCTGTCTGTGAGCAAAGTTCTTAGTAGTGCCATGTTGTTAGGTAGTGAATGCACATAGTGTTATGTTGTTACATAGTGAATACATGTTCACGAAACATGTCTGTCAGTGAACAAAGCTCTCGGCATAGTGTTATGTTGTTATGTAGTGAATACACGTTCACGAAACATGTCTGTCAGTGAACAAAGCGCTGCTCCACACTCTCCTATCCAAAACCCAAGCGGCACCAAACCTTACCGGTGGCAGATCAAAATGAAGCGTAGATTATCCTCCCCTCAAACACCCTTTACTCTCTGCTATCATGTAATGGGCACACATTTTGACAATGAAATCCCAAAATCGTTCAGCAAAAAAATACATTTATGTAGATTTTGCCACGCGTCAGCAACAATTCACAAAACTTGAGATTGAAGAAATTCGTAAATCGTCTTCAGAAATGTGGATGCGTCTGTCGGCATGGATCTTTACGACATTACGTGTTTTTGGTGGGGTTTTTCTTTCTTTTTCTGATCTCTGCTTTTGGTGGGTTTTTTACTTCCCCCTCTTCTTTCTGCTTTTGGTGTGTGTTTTGTAGTGTTTTCTTCCCTCTGCTCTCTGCTTTTTGTGTCTTTCTCGGCACTCTCCTGGTGCTTCTGCTTCATGTTTGGATTGAGTGCTTCTGAATATTCCGTCGAGGATTCTCCTGTGGTGTTGGTTTTTTGCTTCACTCTTTGCCAAAAGTTGATAATAAAAGCAAGTATTGCTCTCTTTTTTTGTTGTTCCAGCCGAACGTCAAAGCTAATCGTCCGCGGGATGAGTTACTGGAAATTTACCGATACAATTTACGTCTATGCTTCTTGCGCGATGACGTCCGCTGTTTTTTCTTCTTTGTTGTTTTTATTTAAATTTTTAGCTAGAGGGCTCATCTGAGAATGGGCGCTCTAAGACTCCAATATTATTAATAATATTATATTAGTTTTTACCGCTGCCCATAGTTTGTTTTCCTCCTTCACGTTCAAAGTCATTGACCAAGATTCAAAATTCCGCTCTTCCTGGAGTGACCCTGTGCGGGTGAGAGAATGTTATTGCTCAATTACCTAATCACACAATATGTCAATCAACTGAACGT
>JABMCL010001016.1:372500-377500 GCA_018857735.1 Alviniconcha marisindica
CCTATTCGGCCAACGCAGCAAACAAAAATCGAACCCGTTACCTTGACAGTTGGCTCTGTACCCAGGGGTTGTGGTTCTCATCAGCAGATGAACAGTATTTGTCTCCGAGGCGTTTATTGCAGACTGTGTCTTGTCTATCGCTAGGCACTACTCAGGCTGGGTAACGTGACTGTAATCATGCCAGCTGTATTCCACGAAACACACGACCATAATTTTCCAGTTCCCAATGTCACAGTTCTTTCTCTCTGCGGGTGTGATTTAGACCATTAATTTTATTTTATTAGATTATTTATTTCTCGCTTTAATAGCCTATAGCGCTGCGCTCTTGTCGTCGCATGTGATTTTGAATAGTGAGTAAACATGGTGGTTAACGTCCACAGAAAAGCTATGATTCTGAATAAATGACTGTACCCTTTTATAGCGCGTTCTGAATATACGCTGAAGCAATGTACTTAAACGCTCTTTTGGTCGTTACATGGCTGATGCAACGCCGAACTGCTGCCGTCTCAGCGCACGTTCTGTGTATGCCATACAGCAGTGCAGCAGTTTACAGTGTCACTTCAAAGCGAAATACGTAGGGTGCAGGTATGCTGAGCTGTAACCTGCCACCTGCACTTTTGGCAGAACGACAGAGATCTTTTACGTGCTGCTGCGGTAACATGGGAGTGGAACGGATACCGAAATGCTCCCAATTACCATTACCCCCTATATACACGAATTAGTAAACGTTAATTTACTGGAGGCACGCTGGAGACAGTTAGAAGTGCTAGGAGCAGTTTTATTCTAACCTGGCGATTATGTCACACCATCCTCCATTCCGAACAGACGCAAGAAAGTTCAAGGACAGCGCGTCTGTTCTGTCATTGGTCCCTTCGGCTGGAACAGTCTCTGTGCGACATGCTAACTTTGTCTTCATTCAAGTCACGGTTCAAGACTCACCTTTCCTCTGTGTCGTGTTCCTAACACTTCCAGCTGTCTCCATCCTGCCTCGAGTCAACATGTGAGTGTGTGTGTGTGTGTGTGTGTGTGTGTGTGTGTGTGTGTGTGTGTGTGTGTGTGTGTGTGTGTGTGTGTGTGTGTGTGTGAGCTTGATTGCAAAATGTACCCCTGTAGGGGTCATTCATTTTTGAGTAAAAGGTGGTCTAAGGCCCCACTAATAATTATTATTTGTATTATTATTATGACATGGCGTTGCACTGTAGCGCCGTCGCATTGCATTGTAGTGTAGAAGACAGCGGTCAACGCATTATGACGACATCAGCAGACCATCGCCATCAACGCATAGCACTGTAGTGTGGTAGACAGCGGTCAACGCATTACGACGACATCAGCAGACCATCGCCATCAACGCATAGCACTGTAGTGTGGTAGACAGCGGTCAACGCATTACGACGACATCAGCAGACCATCACCTTCATCGCATAGCACTGTAGTGTAGTAGACAGCAGTCAACGCATTACGACGACATCAGCAGACCACCACCATCAACGCATTGCACTGTAGTGTAGTAGACAGCGGTCAACGCATTACGACGACATCAGCAGACCATCACCAGTCAATGACGCGTGTTTACGGTCAGCGGGTTAACGTGAGGGCCAACGCTCTAGCTATCAGTGTGTGAGCAAAGAGAAGGAGCAGCCGTTGACTAGGCGACTATCGTCGGTCGCTAAGGTCAACGCACTGTCAGTCATCCACGCATCGCTTCAGTGCTCTATCTGTTGACAAAGCTCCAGACCTGCACGCGACAGGGGCGTGGTGGGCTGCTGCCGTGAACGTCGGGGGCAAGGACCGCGTGGACGATGGGGTGGTGGGGAGGGGGGGGGGGGGGGGGGGGGGGGGGGGGGGGGGGGGGGGGGGGGGGGGGCGCTCTCTTGAAAATGTAAAGGTCTTGTATGGATCTTTTTATGCGCAGCCTTGGCTTTGTTTCAGTATGTCTTAACACTGTCTGATGTATGCACGTACAATTTTTGTGTAAAGCGCTTTTGAGCTAAATCGACGCAGAAGGGAGTTAACTATACAGCGCTCGAAAGACGTCACAAAACTCAACAACAAAGACCTGAGTCGCCTACGGTAACTCTCACCTGGCATGCGAGTAAATACAAGGTACGTAAACTGCACCAGAGGTACAGTCATCATGTTTTTGAGCTGTCTTTTTTATTATGTATTCTCTTCTGTTCTTTCGCTTGTAGTACTGGCTCTGTGTGTGTGTGTGTGTGTGTGTGTGTGTGTGTGTGTGTGTGTGTGTGTGTGTGTGTGTGTGTGTGTGTGTGTGTGTGTGTGGTGCGTGCCGTGAGTGGTGCGTGCGTGCGTGCGTGCGTGCGTGGTGTGTGTGTGTGTGTGTGTGGTGCGCGCGTGCGTGCGTGAGTGGTGCGTGCGTGCGTGAGTGCGTGCGTGCGTGCGTGCGTGTGTGTGTATGTGTGTGTTACATAGTTATGCTTGAACCCTTATTGATGTCTGCATTACGTGTTAGCTTTTCGTTAAATTGCTGATAACATTTTCCATCTCGATGTACATTATGTATGTTATGCTTGTTCGGCGCTTTGCGCGGTAGGCGCTTTACAAATTTCCATTATTATTATTACTGGCTGTTGCATTCTCGCACTGAAATGATCCAAATGGGCATCTGTCCGGCTTGCAGGCTAAAGACTGAAACCTAGCACAAGACAGAGGACTCCTTCCTACACAGCGGGGACAGTTGCTTTCCGGTCTGAATGGGACAGATGCTTTCCGGTCTGAATGGGACAGTTGCTTTCTGGTCTGAATGCGATAGATGCTTTCCGGTCTGAATGGGACAGTTGCTTTCCGGTCTGAATGGGACAGTTGCTTTCCGGTCTGAATGGGACAGGCCCGTGTAGCCCAAGGCGGCTGTATCACGTCAGTCGGCTGTCAGCATGTCTGACTCACTCTGCCTCTCCCTCTCTTCCTGGTACACCCGGCCTCTTACTCTCTCTATGAAACCCGGCCTCTTATCTCTTTCTATGACACCCGGCCTCTTGTCTCTTTCTATGACACCCGGCCTCTTGTCTCTTTCTGTGACACCCGGCCTCTTATCTCTTTCTATGACACCCGGCCTCTTGTTTCTTTCTATGACACCCGGCCTCTTGTCTCTTTCTGTGACACCCGGCCTCTTGTCTCTTTCTATGACACCCGGCCTCTTGTCTCTTTCTGTGACACCCGGCCTCTTGTCTCTTTCTGTGACACCCGGCCTCTTGTCTCTTTCTGTGACACCCGGCCTCTTGTCTCTTTCTGTGACACCCGGCCTCTTGTCTCTTTCTATGACACCCGGCCTCTTGTCTCTTTCTATGACACCCGGCCTCTTGTCTCTTTCTGTGACACCCGGCCTCTTGTCTCTTTCTGTGACACCCGGCCTCTTGTTTCTTTCTGTGACACCCGGCCTCTTGTCTCTTTCTATGACACCCGGCCTCTTGTCTCTTTCTATGACACCCGGCCTCTTGTCTCTTTCTATGACACCCGGCCTCTTGTCTCTTTCTATGACACCCGCCTCTTGTCTCCTTCTATGACACCCGGCCTCTTGTCTCTTTCTATGACACCCGGCCTCTTGTCTCTTTCTATGACACCCGGCCTCTTGTCTCTTTCTATGACACCCGGCCTCTTGTCTCTTTCTATGACACCCAGCCTCTTGTCTCCTTCTATGACACCCGGCCTCTTGTCTCTTTCTATGACACCCGGCCTCTTATCTCTTTCTATGACACCAGGCCTCTTGTCTCTTTCTATGACACCCGGCCTCTTATCTCTCTCTATGACACCCGGCCTCTTCTCTTCATGTGACACCCGGCCTGTTCTCTCTTCCTGTGACACCGGGCCTCTTTCTTCCTATGACACCGGGCCTCTTCAGGTTAATACTTGCTACGACACACACACACACACACAGACACACAGACACTCACACACACACACTCACACTCACACACACACACACACACACACACACACACCACACACACACACACACACACACACACACACACGCACACACACACACACACTACACGCTCATTCACTGAGTCACACACGCTCTCTCTCTCTCTCTCTCTCTCTCTCTCTCTCTCTCTCTCCTCTCTCTCTCTCTCTCTCTCACACACACACACACATTACACGCTCACTCACTCACACACACACACTCTCTCTCTCTCACCCTCTCTCTCTCTCTCTCACACACACACACACATGTCTGACACTCAACACAAGCACGTTTTTCTTTCGCTTTCGGATACGCTTTTCACAACAATAGCGTTTAGTGTAAAAATGTGAGTAACCTTTCATAACCCATACTTGTGCCTCGGGATTCTGATTTGCCTCTGCCCATGCGACCAGTCTTATATTTAGGACTGAAGTATGGCACTTGCTGATCAAGCTAAGGAGTAATATGCCTCTATAGGTGTCTGTAATACTTTTGCTTCCTTTTTTGAATACTTCAAGAGAGAGAGAGAGAGAGAGAGAGAGAGAGAGAGAGAGAGAGAGAGAGAGAGAGAGAGAGAGAGAGAGAGAGAGAGAGAGTATGTAAAGCAGACAACTGTAAAAACGGAAATCTAGTTTGTCACTTGTTCTGCAACAAAACATGACAGCGCAATTAGTATCATCTTACCCAGAGATAAAATCGGCAAACTGGTGAAAGAATGTGAAGAGCGAAAAGCGACGAGAGAGAGAGAGAGAGAGAGAGAGAGAGAGAGAGAGAGAGAGAGAGAGAGAGAGAGAGAGAGAGAGAGAGAGAGAGAGAGAGAGAGACCATTTCAACTTCTATTGAATCCAGCCAACTATTGAACGTGGCGCTTGACCTTCAACAGAGGAGGACGAAAAGAAGAAGGAAAAGAAAAAAAGAAAAAAAAAAGAGGAACAAGAGCAATTAAACACAAGAACGGCTTCTTTGAAATCACGCACCGTATAACCTGCCACACAGTCCTGATGACATGAAGGCCTGGATTACACAAAAGAAACTAAAACTGAACGGCGACAAGATAGAGGCTCTCCTCATGCAGACA
>JABMCL010001016.1:387500-407500 GCA_018857735.1 Alviniconcha marisindica
GGGGCCATGGGAGTTGGGGCGGCGAGGTGGGGGTACAATCACTTCTCCCATCGTTTCTCGTCACTTGTGACTGGACTGTACTCGGCGTCCTGACGGACCGTGGGCGATAGTTCCAAGATGTCAAGCGCTCGTCATGCACCTCCTCTATGCAATGAATACAGGGAACGTCTACAGCCACAGCCTCATCTCCGTCAGTACCAAGTAAATCGCAAGCAATACCAAGTAAAACCCTCAACGGACCAAGCCAACAACGAAGAACCCTAAGACGAGGCCATCGTATCTCCTAACCTTTCCCATACCGCTGAACCGACTACCTCAATAGCTCAGCCCCCCCCCCCCCCCCCCCCCCCCCCCCCGGTCCCCCCTCCGCCCCACCCCCTGCCCTGCCGCACAATCATCGACTAGAACAGCTTGGCCAGGGTGACACCACTACTGTCAAGACTGTGGCATACTTCTAGTCCGGCAGTCTCCAAATGTCTGTCAAACGTTTGTGTTTTTCCCCCTTGTTCTTTCTGTGTCTGCTGCCCATACACTGCGTCAGTGTGTCAGTGTTCAGACTGAACACTATACGGAAGAAGAAGAAGAAGAAGAAGAAAGTGCGAGGGTGCCTGTGTGTGTGTGTTTGTGTGTCTGTGTGTGTGTGTGTACACGCTAAGAACAGTCTCTACGGACAAGATTTTGAGCTTTAAAAATACATTTTATTATTTTTATTATTAGAAGAAGACGAAGTGAAAGGCGCAGGACACTGTATGGCTATCAGCTAAATGCAGTAAATTGGGCCTATTGAAATGAAGTGTATTGTTTACATGATGGGGCTGACAAATATCAATCAATGTAGTGTATTGGTTAGGGGAGGCAGAGTTACACCTGAAAACGGCCTCTGCTAGGCCGATATCAAACACTGTGTCCACGTCCTCTGATTTGTCCATATCAAACACTGTGTCCACGTCCTCTGATTTGTCCATATCAAACACTGTGTCCACGTCCTCCGATTTGTCAGAGCTCAGGAGCTGTGTGAAAGTCGAGGTGGCCGTCCTGGGCTCCCGTCCCTAATAAGCCTACGGTTTCTGTGGACGTAAAGCAACACTCAATCTCTGATTTGCCGATATCGAACACTGTGTCCAGGTCCTCTGATTCCGAGTTCAGGAGCTGTGTGAAAGTCGAAGTGGCCGTCCTGGGCTCCCCGTCCTAATGAGCCTTATGGTTTCTGTGGACGTAAAGCAACACTCAACCATAGAGTTCAGGAGCCGTGTGAAAGTCGAGGTGGCCGTCCTGGGCTCCCCGTCCTAATGAGCCTTATGGTTTCTGTGGAAGTAAAGCAACACTGAGCCATGCACACGCATTGGTCACAGTTTGTCCCTAATATGTCAACCGACATCCGAGCACATTAAGCTCCGCGTCATGGTCCTCTGATTTGCAGATATCAAACACTGTGTCCAAGTCCTCTGACTGGCTGCAGATGGTAAACACTTTGTCCTAGTCCTCTGATTGGCCGACAGCGATCACTGTGTCCAAGTCCTCTGACTGGCCGATAGCAAACACGTCAAGCTGTCCAGCAAGGAAAAGTCCCCGGGTCCATTGTGGAGACCATATTGTGTTCATTAAATCCTAATGTTTGGTGGTGAACTCCTTATTTTGTACTTTGTAATGTAAAACACTGTCACAATACAAACGTTACCCTTATTCACTCTCTGACTCCTTTCATTCAAAATACGAGCAAAGGTTTGTATTGCAAATTCACACAATATACTTTATTCATACGTCCATTCTACGCTTTCATACGCTTATTCATATCCGTCATCGTTTCCTCTAAAAACTGCTAAATTACACACACACACACACACACACACACACACACACACACACCACACACACACATCCTCCAAAATATATATTTCAGTACAACAATAACATGAAACAAAATATATACTTTATCTCAGTTTTAAACTATTCAGTATTATCACTGAACGGTTAAGACGTCAATACAAACGATTGAACTTAATCTGTGGAAACACACAACTAAAACTCTTAGAGGTTAGTTATGGGAAGACATCACAACACAAAAAATGCCTTTGCTCGTACCGCGTAAAATACCGCAGACTGTTAACGTACATACCGCCGTGGCACTGCCAAAGAGACAGACGAAGACGGAGATAGACGGCGCCGTAGGCAGACGAAAACGTAGGCGGACGAAGGAAGAGTTTGACGAAGAAGACAGCGCACTCTGGCATCGAACAAAGCAGCAGCTCTCCTTCAGCTGGCGACTACCCCAGAGTAACGAAGGCAGACGAAGACAGAAGACAGACAAACGAAGAAGAAGACAAACGCACTCTGGGTTTGAGCAAAGCGGCAGCTCTCCATCAGTTGATGACCACCCAAGAGGGACGAAGACGAAGGCAGACGAAGACGAAGAAGACTTACTCTGGGGTGGAGCAAAGCGGCAGCTCTCCTTCAACTGATGACCACCCCAGAGTGACGAAGACGGAACTTCATACCTCACCTCCCATGCGACTCGCTGACACCAGAGCCCATGGAGGATGCAGCAGTCTCTGCAGCCCCAGGTCCAGTCGCAGAACCGCCCCAGTCGCCTCGTTCCTGAACTTACTTTCAGTAAAACGAATAGCTAAGGAACGTCGACAGTCCCCTCAGGTTCTGCCAACTGGTCTGACAGAAGACTAACTACAAACAAAAAAGCAAACAAAAACTTTCGGCACTACGGCCTAAACTACCACACGTCTTCATCGCTCCTTGACAGTCCTCTGTACCTTGAACATATATACTCTCCTCAGTAAAAAGCTTAACCTATCTGATTGGCCGATCACATCAGACAACGGTAAAAAGCTTAACCTATCTGATTGGCCGATCACATCAGACAACGGTAAAAAGCTTAACCTATCTGATTGGCCGATCACATCAGACAACGGTAAAAAGCTTAACCTATCTGACTGGCCGGTCACATCAGACAACGGTAAAAAGCTTAACCTGTCTGACTGGCCGATCACATCAAACAAACAGTTAACACGGTTTGGGTTGGCCAATCTTTCACAACGTTCCGAGTCATAGCAGCACATTCCTCGGCGTGCAAAACGGATAATTCGTGGATTGAAGAGCACGAGAATAACGACGAACACGTTTTTTGTTACCACTGTTGACTGAGCTGTCCCTCACTTGTCCGCTATCACCTTCAATCCACGGAGACGCCGATGGTTACACATACGTCAGAAACAGTTGGGAAAATAGTAGACAAAAATTACAGTTGATTAACTCATTATCTCACTTAATTAACTCACTAAGTAAGGTAACGACATTAAATAAGTCAAGACTCTCATTCTTGACACACACTAAATGTACAAAACAAAAAAAGGAAACAAGATAAAGAAACAAACACAAAAGCCGCTTATTTTAAAGAGAATACAAACGATGCCCAAATGTTCAGTGTAAACCCCTTCTTCAGGCAGCGAACAGTTAATCAGCAAATAAACGATGAAAGACATAAAATCGACTTTCAGTTGGTTGATGCAAATAAACGATGAAAGACATAAAATCGACTTTCAGTTGGTTGACGCTTCGAGCTATTAAGAACTCGGTTGGATAGGTTTTTGACAAGAAGCTAGAGGGCAATGTAGAGACCGACGGACTTTATAATCATGTATCGGAACCTATGGCTGACTGCGCTTGTCGGCGCGGAACCAACTGCAAGACAATGCGCTTTGCAAGAAGCTCGCAGTCACAGCGTACAGAGCCAAGGGGCGCAGGGGGCTTTGATGCCGAACGCATGCAGAGACTGAGGAAATGACGATAATGAACAACAGTTACAGACGTTGCCGCGCAAACAGGGTCAATGATTAATCCTTGTTATGACTGGCGACGTAGTTTCCGAGCTGAAAGCCGTTATCGCTAACGCTCGAAACGATCATCCGGTTCACCGCTCACAGACTGAGAGCCACATCCTCGGCCTTCTCCAGGAAGCGTGTTCGGTGGAATGAATTCTGCCATCGACAACAAGTTGTTTGCTTTTTTTTCGTTTCCGGAGCATTCTCATATTAAATCTTCAAGGCGGTTTCTTTTTCTTTTAACTCGTTGTCCATTTCTTTAGCATGTGAATGACAGCTTGATTGAGTTTCTTGTGAGTGTTGCTTGAACGAGAGAGAGAGAGAGAGAGAGAGAGAGAGAGAGAAGAGAGAGAGAGAGAGAGAGAGAGAGAGAGAGAATAATTACTGGATATTAAATAACCACGAATAATGCAAAAAATACAAAACTAATCACTGGCAAGCAAGATAATAACATATTAAAAATAAAACAAAACAACAACACTAAAAAAAGAACCCAAACCAGCTGCACAACAAATAAGTAGCAATAAACAAAGGTAACAATAACAGCACACACACACACACACACACACACCCACGCACCCACCCACCCACGAAAACGCACACCGTTCACACACACACACACACGCACACACACACGAGCACGCATGCATGCATATGCACAAAGAAAACTCTTATCAGGAAATACTACGTTTAGTTTGACTGCTACATTCGCTGCCTCAAAACTAGCGAGAAGTCACACCAATTTTGTTATGTGCTGCATAGTTCTTGAGCTTGATCTTGATTGGAGACTTTGACACTCAATGATAGTACCACTTCTGACATATATCTTATTCAGCAAACTATACTCAAGCAGCAAATGTTAAAAATTGGCTAAAAACTATTTGTTGTCACATTCGTTCTATTCATGAGTCAAGAATCAAATACATGAAACGTTCAGAAAACGGTATTTATTAGGAAGAAATACAACATGCGAATTTTCGGGGTAATCTCCTTTATCAAGCTACAAAACAACACTTAAACGACAATTAAACGGCGAAAAAAGGATGAAAACTGAGATGGAGAACTAATTAAGCCACTTGTGATTTTTTTGGGATGAGCTATGTCTTGTGCTTGGAAGAATGTTGGCATGTTGTGTTTATTTTGAGCCTTTTTTGTATGTGTTTGGGTCTTGTTTCAGAACCCTAGCAGTCATTCTTGCTTCAGTTTTGTTTTGTTTTTTGTTTTTCATTTGTCAAGAAGAAATCTTTAAATTTCTCAATCGACTCGGCAGAGACTGTGGATTCATCCAGATGGTTCCAGTCTCTCACAGTCCATGGGTAAAGGCAGTTTTTGTAGACGTCTGTCTTGCGAAATTCATCCTTAAAACCAGGGCGAGTTGTGTCTTGCAAACTGCGCTACAATTTTCTGGTTCTTGTTGTCTTTGATGGTGCTTGTTCTGACAGGTCTCTTGTTCCTGACAGGGGTGATGTTATGGGGGGACTGTCTGTCTTCAGCCATGATGCGGTCCTTGCATAACAGAATCCGCCTTCCACAAATGGAGGTACATCCCCAGAAGACGGCGTGCGCCTGCCTATGTGCCAGGTAATACTACTACTGCTGCTGCTGCTGCTGCTGCTACTACTACTGCTGCTGCTGCTGCTTCTGCTACTACTGCTGCTGCTGCTGCTGCTGCTACTACTACTGCTGCTGCTGCTGCTGCTACTACTACTGCTGCTGCTGCTGCTACTACTACTACTACTCCTGCTGCTGCTGCTACTACTACTGCTGCTGCTGCTGCTACTACTACTACTACTCCTGCTGCTGCTGCTACTACTACTACTACTCCTTCTGCTGCTGCTGCTGCTGCTACTACTACTACTCCTTCTGCAGCTGCTGCTGCTGCTGCTGCTACTACTACTAAAGCAAAAACAGGAAGAAGAAGAAAATCGCCCAAGCAGTCCTCTCATCTGTGCATTTGTCAATGTACAGTAACTACTGCATATACAGGATGACCTCCAGAGCATTCAGCTGGCAAACGCTGCATCAGAACAACAGAACTGATCTGGCAACAGTGCGACATGGGGTGAAACAAAACAAAACTGATACCGAAAGGACAGCTGCGGGTCATAAAATATTTGGTACCTATTGATATAGCGCTATTTTCTGCTCTCGAGCAGACTCACTGCATTCGTGTAGCATGTGATTCTGAATGACTGTATCCTCTTCTTCTTGTTCGTCTTCTTTTTTGACGCGTTTTTTTTTACTATCCATCAAAGTGGAGTACTGACATCGCTGTTTGGTTGTGACGTGGCTAGTGCCACGTGAAACTGCTTTAGCTATACCCTGCCTCCGCACGTTTGGCAGAATGACCAGGATCATTCTACTGCGGTAACAGGAGGGGTGGGTGGTCGAGGGGGATTGGGGGGTGGGGCGGGGGATGGAACTGATACCGAAATAAGACTCAGCACGGAAAGTTGACACCGGAGAAGAATCTTTCGGTCACTCGTCCGGCGCTCAAACCACTGAGCTATCGCCGCTCCCCGAAGACAGTGCCAGAGGACCTTTTCTGAAGATTGCGCACACAAAAAAAGCTCCACATTTTCTCTCTGACATTTTTCTCCGGGAGAATCTTCGAAGCCGGTCGATGGCACGGCTGTCCGGGGGACGGGAAGACACCGGAAGTGACATCAGGAGGGCAAAGGTGAAGGTGTCCCAGCATGCATCAGAAGACATCATCTATTGCTGGCACAATCACAGACACAGTCGTAAAAAAAGCCGCTTATTATTTATTGCTGGCACAATCACAGACTCAGTCGTAAAAAGGCCGTTTGATTTCATGCATTTTTGTTCTTCTATGCTTTTGAAGAAAGGTCGGGCAACCCTTTGGACCCACTTTTCCTTTCATCTTTTTATTTATGGACTTATTTTTTCTCAAACAAAAAGAACGATTCTGATGATGTAAGACTTGAGTAGCGTAGTTTTGACGTTTTTGTTTTATTTTGTAGCTTTGTTTTGCTTTTGCTTTCTTCCAGGGAACTGCACGTGTGCCATTTCTACTTTTAGGCAACCGGAACTGTCTCCAGCGCGACTTTCGTAGTTTTCTGAGACAAAAGGATACCGACTGCTTCTGTATTCCACCCTCGAAATACGGAAGCCGGCGTTGCCCGGCGTTCTTCGCGGGGCGTTTTGGAGCAGGGCGAGTGAGGGTCAAATCCCGACCGGCGGTCCGCGATAAATATATAGTGCTATCCACCTAGCCTCTGTGTTTCCGGGGGAAACCACGACGCCTGCATTGTCATGGCAACCATGTTAGGGATCTTGGTGGAGTATTTGTGCGTTTTTGACGCATCGGTGGTGTGCTTAGTTCGTTCTTTCTTGCCTCAGCACTCGCAAAACGAACCCACTGGTTCAGATTAATTTAATAACAATAATGATAACATAGCTACTTATACTACTACTGCTACTAGTGACAGTTATGAAACGCCTACCATGTGCTTCAAAGCGCTGAGCAGAAAATACATACGTCTAAATATGTATTGATTGTAATCAATTTAATGTACACATAATAATTAACAGATAATGTGAACAGAAACAAACAGACAGACAGACAGACAGACAGACAGACAGACACACACACGCACGCACGCACGCACGCACGCACGCACACACACACACACACACGCACGCACGCACGCACGCACGTACACACACACACACACACACACACACACACACACACACACACACACACACACACACACACACACACACACACACACTCTCTCCTCTCTCTCTCTCTCTCTCTCTCTCTCTCTCGCATGCACGCACACGTCTACGAAACGTAATCCCATCTCTCTTGCACTAATGGTAAAAAGTGAATAAGTGTATGATTCCACTCATTTCTTGTTGACAGAACAGTAACTCTGCATTCTAAACTTGTTGAAAATCTCGTCTATAAGATATGTGTCATACATGTGTTGAATACTGGCTGACTGGGTTCTACTTGTATATTACCTTTTTGTTTCGTGAACAATATCACAGTGTCACAGTAGATCGCCATCAAAGTTGACAACCGCCTCTCTTCGGTTCAGCGTTGTCACAGCCAATTTTGCTTGCAGGAGAATCTCTTGAAAATGAAGACTCCCGCGAGATTTTTCAGACTTATTTAGAAGCTAGTTCATCCTCACAGCGATTGGACAAGCACTAAGCCTGCACTCTCCCACTTTCCCTTCACATCGTCCGTTCTCAGTGTTTGTGTGGGCGGCATCGGACCACAGTCCTTGTTGCTTTAGTATCAGCCACAATCAGTCAACTTCAACTGCAGACTGCAACTCTTTTTCTTGCTTTAAAGCAGCCATAGTAACTCTGTGCTATCTGCAGACTATAACACTTCCTTCTTGCATTAGAAGCAGCCATAATAAGTCTACGTTATCTGCAGACTGCAACTGTTTTTCTTTAGAAGCAGGCACAGTTAAATTCTCTGTTGCAGAGAACAGTTCTTGCCTCATGTGCGGCCAGGATAAATCGGCTATAAACTGCAAACTTAATACCCGCCGTCAAAGAGCCATATCCTATTATGGAAAGACCGACATGGCATCGTTTATGCGCCTATATTGCTACTGCATGTATTGCACACAATGTGGAGGAAGGCACTGGCGAATGATGGAACAGCTCTAGAGAAAAGTACTCACCTCTACGACGACACATAAAGAACAATTAAAGATACTAGCGCTTTCGATCCATGGTCTTCGTCTGGTGTAGAAGAGAGTAGAAAATAATAAAAGATGAAGTAAGTAAAGCAGAAGGCAGACAAGAAGTTGAACTAAAACAATGTTACGGATCTAAACGTAGATTTAAAACGACGTCATCAAAATGACGACGAAAATGAGAGCTTTTAAATCTACGTTTAGATCCTTAACATTGTTTTACTTCAAATTCTTGTCTATCTTCTTCTTTACTTCCTTCTTGTATTGTTTTCTGTCTCTCTTCTACACCAGACGAAGACCAGGGGTCGAAAGCGCTTGTGGTTTTAATTGTGCTTTACTGTCGTCGTATAGGTGAGTACATTTCTCTAGAGCTGTTCTGTTTTGTCAACATCACCAGCAGTTGTTCAGTTCACTGGCGAATGAGTCCAAGCGATTAGTTCAGTTCAGATCAATTCAACACTTTCGTCATCCCCAAAGAAGCAAATCGGTTATGACAGCTGACTAGGAGCCCCCCCCCCCCCCCCCCCCCCGCCCCCGCCTCACCCACACACTGACAACCACCACACTGCCTTGAAACGGGGAAGAGAACCCAGGCAACTGGCTTCGTTCCGTTGTAGAGGTGTATCTTTATCTACACCAACGTTAACACCACATACTACTACTACCATTACAAACAAACAACAGCAGCAACAGCAACAGTAACAGCTGTAACAGCTACTACTACTACTACTACTACTACTACTACTACTACTACTACTACTACTACTGCTGCTGCAACTACTACTACACAGTGTTACTGGAAACGTGTTTCTGTTTTCTGAACACTTGCTGAGCGCCTCATGTCGAGATGAGCCCTAAGTGATTCACAATGAAAACCAACGCCGTGGCAACGCTAGTGGAGTTTATGTACCTCGTATTTACACGCATGCCAGGTGAGAGTTACCGTAGGCGACTCAGGTCTTCGTAGTTGTGTTTGTGTGACGTCTTTCGAGTGATGATTAACTCCCTTGCGTGTTGATTCTCCACTAGCACTCCGGGCCTCGTTCTGTTTCAGAGCTGTGGCAAGAGTTCGCACTCCCCTAGCCTGCAGACGTACGTAAAGTGAAAGGGTACAACTCTCGCTCTGGATCAGAGGGACAAGTCGAAATAAATCCTCGGTTTGTGGAAAGTGTGTGGGTGTTGTTAGTGGTGTGGTGACTGTGGCGGGGTGGGGTTGGGGTTGGGGGGGGGGGGGGGGGGGGGGGGGGGAGTAGGTGTCGTGGCGGTGGTAGTGGTGGGGTGTGATGCTGCCTTATTGGCTATTTCTTATTCTAGTGCATATTAATGATTGATTCTGGTGCTGCAATCGTACAGTGAAGGTCAGTCGGGCCCAAAACGAGAAGGAAAACTAAATCTTGGTGCTGGAAAAATGACCACAAGCTCTCATTATTTTAATACGTTTTATTTTGGTGGGGGAGATTTGACAAAATATAAGGACGTTGAATGAACCATGGACGCATAAAGCAGACGGGAAAGTTATATATACTTGTGAGTAGGCGAATCACGCAAGATTAAAGTACATAAATCAGAAGACACATGGGGAAGTTATATATATATATATATATATATATATATATATATATATATATATATATATATATATATATATATATACTTGTGAGTAGGCGCACCACGTAAGATTAAAGTACATTTTGTGTTCTGACCTATTCGGACCCACTCCAAAGTGCGAGAGCAGGGAGTGGGAGAGAGAGAAAGGGGAGTGGACGGGGTGATTAGAGTTTGCCTTTGCTGCATTCCACAGCACATGGGGGGTGGGGTGGGGGGGTGGGGGGGCGGAGGGGGGGGGGGTGGGGGGCGGGGGTAGGCACTCTATTGCAAGACGGGCAAAGGGAATGACAAAGGGGTGGTGGTGGTGCTGGTGATGCTGGTGGTGGTGGGATTTTGCAAACTTACCGGGTTTTTTTGTGCTTTTATTATATTTTGAACCGCGGTAAAGACCCTGCTCCATATTCAGAATCCTTTCTGGACATTAGAAAGTTTTCTGGAAGCGAAGAGTTGTCAGGGAAGCAGAAGAGGTGACAGGTTGGGGAGCGCCGTTGGCTAGGCCATCCCAGCGGAGCTCCACTCTCCTGGCCCACCGTGTGAACCCCGCAACGCGTCAACCTCACGTCTCTCTTTCTGCTCCACCCGACACCTCTCTTAACCCTTTGCCGCCCTCACGGCGTCATAAGACGTCACTGGCAAAGTGGTTTCCGTCTGATTACAGGATGCCGTATTCCTTTTCTATTGCACTCCATCTTTTTGCGACTTTTTACGTGCAACAAAGTTCTCAAAAGCAACATTTTGGGTCAGCTTGACCTTTTCTTGAGGCTGTGTTTGGAAGGAAAAAGCATAAAAAAATTCAAGCTTGTTGGGAGTGAAGGGGTTAATGCAACTGCGTAATCATTTTACCCCTTCCCTGCCCGCCTTTGAAACGTCATAAACTGCTCAGAGCAAAGTGCTTTTCATCATGGCACGCGTGTAAATACAAGGGACATAAACTCCACCAGGGGTACATCCTTATAGGCGAGGCGGGTCTTTGTTCTTGTACATGTGTGACGTCTTTGGAGCGCTAATTAACTCCCTTGTGTGTTGATTCTCCAGGTGAACTCGCAGAGGGTCACCCGGTATGTGAGTTTAGCGCAGTGAGTTTAACTCTGGTTAGAGAAGAGCCCTTTATAAGAATTACGATTTTTTTATGATAATGATGATGATGATGATGATTTTGTGCATTCCATGCAGTGGGACACCTGCGAGCGCGACCGCTTTTATTACCCCGCCACATAGGCAGCCACACAGTAAGTAAGTAGACATGGTGCTTAACGTCCACAGAAACCATAAGGCTTATTAGGGACGGGGAGAAGGGGGGGAAGGGGGTATGGAGGTGGGGGGAGAGGGAGATCGCTACACTGTCACCACCAGAATGATTCCTGCATTAAGATGGGCAGCGATGAGAGACATTTTAATGTTTCAGTAGGAAGAGATGGACAAAGTCACAGGACAGTGTCCACAAACCACAACCTTTTTGAAGAGAAAGGAGAGCCGAAGCGGTGTGGAACCGAGGTCCTTCCGCTTACCAGCCTAACGCCTAACCGCTAGGCCAAACCGGCTCACAGGCAGCCACACACCGTCTTCGGAAGCTTTATCTCCCTTTTTCCTAGAGGGCGGATGCTGCTATGCATGCAAGGAGCTTAGCACGACCGAAGACAGTGCCCACACAGCAATGCAGCGCATAACATGTTGCTGTCACCAGACGCTGACAGAGAAGGCAGCAGTACTCCGCTAACGCTTCAGTCGCAGCAGCTGCCTTCCTGCTCTCACCAGCATCCTCAGCAATCACGCCGATTCAGCTCCCTTCTCCAAGGCCATCAGACAGCGGTCATAAACCGGAACAGTTGAAGAGCAAGGCCAACTGAAGCAGAATGGAGGCTGGGTTTGTCCGCTGACCGGCCGAGCGTGTTACCACTGGGCCCATGGGGTCCCCAAGTACCGCCTAACCCTTCTGCTGCATTGCCTCCTGCTCCCTGGGTCCCCGTCCATCAGTCTGCCGGACAGCGGTGCTGCTGCTGCAGCCTCTGCAAGCCGGACCGACGGCCGACACTCGGGCTCGCTGACTGATGAGGGGTCCTTCATCACAGCCAGCACCACCGTGGTGTGGTAGGTGGTGGTGGTGGTGGTGGGTTAAGCCTAACCGCGGTGTAGTTCGCTGCAGTGCCTGAAAAGTGGTTCCCCACGGGCGAAGCAGGCCCAGGAATATTAGCAATGTCATTTTCTAATGCGCCGACTCTTGCGTCAAACCGTTAAGAGCGCTCAGAGGTCGACTCGGACTGTGCCACACGTACAGCATGCCGCAGTTCGGTGCGGGATTTGAACGTCCCGCCAGCCATAGCGTTGCCGCGGGACCACCATGCTCCAGTTCGCTGTATAGCGATAGATATTGGAACCGTGACGCTGGTACACACACACACACACACACACACACACACACACACACACACACACACACACACACACACACACAACCAACCACACAACCACAAACTACACACACACACACACACACACACACACACACACACACACACACACAAACACACACACACACACAATTACACACACACAATACACCACACACACTCACACACGCACGCACACACACACACGCACGCACACACACACAAACTCACACACTCACGCACACACACACACATCACTTACAAACACACGCACGCACGCACGCACGCACGCACGCACACACACACCACTTACACACATACAGGCGCACGCACGCCCACGCACACTCCTTTTCACACAGGCACACACACAGGCGCGCACGCACGCACGCACACACACATACACAGACAGACATACATTCACAACACCATACAGCTAGTTTCGGGGTGGGTGAATTATGGACGAGAGAGAGAGAGAGAGAGAGAGAGAGAGAGAGAGAGAGAGAGAGAGAGAGAGAGAGAGAGAGAGAGAGAGAGAGAGAGAGAGAGACAGAGACAGAGACAGAGACAGAGACAGAGAGGCATGACTTACTTGACGCCGTGGGGATCTTGTCAAGGATCTCCATCTCTCGCAACAGTAAGTCATTACGACAAACAACAGTAAGTCATTGCGACAGACAACAGTAAGTCATTACGACATACAACAGTAAGTCATTACGACAGACAACAGTAAGTCATTACGACAGGCAACAGTAAGTCATTACGACAGGCAACAGTAAGTCATTACGACAGACAACAGTAAGTCATTACGACAGAAGCAAAGCAATACCGTATGGCACCAGCTGATCTTTTGACCCCACCCTCCTCCCAACGGGGGATAAAATAAAAGCCATAAAACCTAACACTTTAGGCCGGCCGACAGCAAACCCAGTGACATGGCAAAGACGGCTAGGAATCTGCAGCCATAGTAGCTACGCTATTGGCAATCTCAAGACTGCTACCTCCCGACTGACCCCCCCCCCCCCCCTCCGCCCCCCACTCACCCATCCCTGTCAACCCTTCTCCCAGGGGGACAGTAAGTCGTCGCCGGCGGTCGCTTCGTTACTCAGTTGGACCACAAACAACTGGACTTGCCTCATCGGTTTCGTGTCAAACGCTGCAACACTTCAGCATACTGGGTACACTTTGTTGACCAAGACGACTCTCAAGGTGCCTGTCGCGGGGATTTGAGAGATTGTATGACCGGTCTGTCTCACATAGAGGTCTGTCTCACACAGTGGTCTGTCACACAGAGGTCTGTCTCACACAGAGGTCTGTCACACAGTGGTCTGTCACACACTGCAACATTTTAGAATACTGGGTACACTTTGTTGACCAAAACGACTCTCAAGGTGCTTGTCGCCGGGATTTGAGTGATTGTATGACCGGTCTGTCTCACACAGAGTTCTGTCGCATAGTGGTCTGTCTCACACAGAGGTCTGTCTCACACAGAGGTCTGTCACACAGTGGTCTGTCACACATTGCAACATTTTAGAATACTGGGTACACTTTGTTGACCAAAACGACTCTCAAGGTGCTTGTCGCAGGGATTTGAGTGATTGTATGACCGGTCTGTCTCACACAGAGGTCTGTCACACAGTGGTCTGTCACACACTGCAACATTTTAGAATACTGGGTACACTTTGTTGATCAAAACGACTCTCAAGGTGCTTGTCGCAGGGATTTGAGTGATTGTATGACAGGTCTGTCACACACAGTGGTCTGTCACACAGTGGTCTGTCACACACAGTGGTCTGTCACACAGTGGTCTGTCACACACAGTGGTCTGTCACACAGTGGTCTGTCACACACAGTGGTCTGTCACACAGAGGTCTGTCACACACAGTGGTCTGTCACACACAGTGGTCTGCTCACACAGTGGTCTGTCACACAGGGTCTGCACACAGGGTCTGTCACACACAGAGGTCTGTACACAGTGGTCTGTCACACAGTAGGTCTGTCACACAGAGAGATCTGCCCACACAGAGGTCTGTCACACAGAGGTCTGTCACACACAGAGTCTGTCACACAGTGGTCTGTCACACACTGAGGGTCTGTCACACAAGAGGTCTGCACACAGTGGTCTATCACACAGAGGTCTGTCACACACAGTGGTCTGTCACACACAGAGGTCTGTCACACAGAGAGATCTGCCACACACAGAGGTCTGTCACACAGAGGTCTGTCACACAGAGAGATCTGCCACACACAGAGGTCTGTCACACAGAGAGATCTGCCACACACAGAGTCTGTCACACGGAGGTCTGTCACACTGAGGTATGTAACACTGAGGTCTGTCACACAGTGGTCTGTCACACACAGTTGACTGCCCAACTGAGCGAGGCCACAAACCCCAGAACATCATCTGCAGTTCCGCCCCCTGTACAAGGACTCGCGCACTGAACAGAGACCCCACAGTGCCACCTTTCAAGCAAAGTTCCGGGGCTCACCAAGGACCTGCTTCAGACAACCACATTCATTGGAACTATCAGGCTAGAAGTCTCATGAGAACAATCCTGACAGCGAAGAAGGGGCAGTCCATCTCCACCCTGTCTCACTGTCAGACAACACTCTGATTTTATGGAGGGCTGGAACGGTAAAAGAATTTCATAGACTGTGGTACTTTCCTTGGCCCAGTTATCACGCCTCCAGCGTGCTCCAGAAGTAAGCGAAGCCACATGCAGCTTCTTTACACTCGTCTACAGTTCAGTTGCATAGGGTTTACACATGCACACATTTGGCACACGGACACACACACAAACACACGAGTAAACACACACACACACACACACACACACACACACACACACACACACACACACACACGCACGCACAACACACACACACACACACACACGCACACACACACACACACACACACACACACACACACACACACACACACACACACACACACACACACACACCACACACACATCACACACCACACATCCACACACAAGACTAGTACTTTCCTGCCTCCACAGTTCACAGAAGCGAGCCTGCCAGCGTGTGAGCGTGTACAGCGGAAACATATCAGTTTTTCACTCGCACAGTTGTTGCATGGTTACACATGCACACATTTGGCACACGGACACACACACAAACACACGAGTAACATAACACACAGCACACACACACACACACACACACACTACACACACACACACACATACACCCACACGCTACACACGGACACGCACACACGGAGCACGCACTGCACACACACACAACAACACAACACATAACATACAACCACATACACAACACGACACAACAATACGCACACACACCACGGACACAAGACAGCACACACACACACACATACGCGGCACACACACACCACACACACACACACACACCAGCCCACACACACACACACACACACACACACACACACACAACCGTGCACGACACACACACACACACACACACACACACAACACACAGTGCACAGCAACAGCACGGCGCACAGCTATCAGCTAGACACATCATACTACCAAACAACTTCACAGACAGCAGCACACTGGGCAGCCGTGTTCAGACGGGAATACGACACTCAGTTAGTTTGCACACGCCACCACACAGTGTGTGTGTGTGTGTGGTGTGTGTGTGCTGCTGTGTGTGTGTGTGTGTGTGTGTGTTGTGCGTGTGTGTGTTAGTGCAGAGTGTACCCGTGAGTTGTGCGTTGCGTGGTGGTGGCGTTGTGTGTTGTGTGGGGTGTGTGTGTGTGTGTGTGTGTGTGTGTGTGTGTGTGTGTGTGTCGTGTGTGTGTGTGTGGTGTGTGTGTGTTGTGTGTGTGGTGTGTGTGTGTGACTGTGTTCTGTGCTGTGCGTTGCTGTGTGTGATAGGGAGTGGGGACGGTCGCCACGTGAAACCAAGTCTAAAGATGAAAATGTGAGAGTGTAAGTTGTAGAGTGTTCATTGCATGTGTGATGGCGTGTGTCTGTTTTTGATGTTCGTCTTCGTCTGCGCTTTATCGTTTGTATTTTTGCATTGTGCGAGGTTTTAAACTGCCCGCATTATTTGCTGGCAATGTTTGGTTTGGCTTCTAGCACTGGGCCGAACTTTACTTGCCGTTCTGAACTGAATGTTTCTTGGGGTGAACTCAACGCGGAGATGGGGACGGGGGGACGCACACGCGTTATATTCAATATTACTTTATAATCGCATCAGATAAATTAAATTAAGTTTTAAATTACCCCATCACGATAGACAATGCCACATGTTGCATTTATTTCAGCTCCATAAGCAACTGTAAACACACATAATATAAAAAGATACATATTAAACTATCTCGTAGTTTACACGTTGTTGTAATACGTTCACACACACACACACACACACACACACACACACACACACACACACACACACACACACACACACACACACACACACACACGCGCACTCACGCACGCACGCACGCACACACGCACGCACGCACGCACGCACGCAAAAACAAAAACAAACAAAAATCGCATACGAATGATTTGATGCAAAGAGAGTAATAATAATTATAATCGATTCTTTTTGGCGCCCCATCTTGCAAGAACCCGGAGCGCTTACAAAGACACATGGATACGCTCATGTCATCAAACAACACACACACACACACACACACACACACACACACACACACACACACACACAAATACATTAATGCTAAAAACTGCCCAGTACCTATTCTCAGCGTACGGACACGAGTCCTTTTCAGCCAGCAACAGCTCGGCACAATGGAACGCCTTACCTACAAATGTTGTCACCACTCCGGCTGGGCGTAAGGGAACGAGAAAGCTGTGTGCCTCCACCCGGGAACGAGAAAGATGTGTGCCTCCACCCGGGAACGAGAAAGCTGTGTGCCTCCACCCGGGAACGAGAAAGATGTGTGCCTCCACCCGGGAACGAGAAAACTGTGTGCCTCCACCCGGGAACGAGAAAGTGTGTGCCTCCACCCGGAACGAGAAAGCTGTGTGCCTCCACCCGGGAACGAGAAAGATGTGTGCCTCCACCCGGGAACGAGAAAACTGTGTGCCTCCACCCGGGAACCGTGAAGCTGTGTGCCTCCACCCGGGAACGAGAAAGATGTGTGCCTCCACCCGGGAACGAGAAAGATGTGTGCCTCCATCCGGGAACCATGAAGCTGTCTGCCTCCACCCGGGTGCTCGAGCCCGGAACTGGTCAGTCTGTTAATTCTTCAATTGTAACGTGCCGTCGCCGCATCGTTTTAATCCGCCGCATGGTAAACACCGTTTTTAAAAACCATCTCATGATGAACACCGTTTTAAAGCACAGCGTGATGAACACCGTTTTAAACCACTGCATGATGAACAACTGTTTAAATAACGGCGTGATCATCACCGTTTTAAAACACTGCATGATGAACTTTTTAAATCACGGCGTGATGAACACCGTTTTAAAGGACCGCATGATGAACACCGTTTTAAAGCACTGCATGATGAAAACTTTAAAATCACTGCGTGATGAAATCTTTTAAAGGACCACATGATGAACACCGTTTTAAACCACTACATGACGAACATCGTTTTAAACCATAGCGTTATGAACACCGTTTTAAACCACTGCATGATGAACACCGTTTTAAACCACTGCATGATGAACAACTTTTTAAATCACGGCGTGATCAACACCCTTTTAAACCATCGCATGACGAAGACCATTTCAAACGCCACATTAAAATGCAAATCTTGTATATCAGTCACTAAACCACAAGTCAATGGTTCTGGACGCAATGCATTTAAAGGGTCGGCCTGCCAATAAATAGCGGGCCGGGAAAATTTGAAACGAATTCCTTTCAAAGTATGACAAAGCCACATCGCTGGTGGTTTATCACAAAAAAATCTGGAAATCAGACAATCGCTTGAATATGACACTTGGCACATATATAAAATTTACTATCAGCATTCTGTCTGCTAAATCATTGTGTTGATGAAAGTGAATTTTGTCTTATTTCAAGACTCAAATGCTTTGAATAGAAATGGGCGGGGCTTATTTAATGACGTGAACAGTGCTGTGTTTTCAGTTTCACGCACACATCCCTTCAATATTCCAAACAGTTGCTGAACTGCGTCTTTCTGTTCACGATTTATGCACTCAAAGCCCCGCCCCTTTGCCCAAATTAAGATTGACGCGAGTGCGCATGCCAGGCTTTAAGCGGAAAAACAAGCCAATCAAAACATTCAGCAATAATCAGGTCTCAGTTTTTACATTGAACATTTCTACAAATATTGAAAGTATTTTGAAACATGCATGCTCTTCAAGAGGTATTACGTCCACGATCAATTAAAAATACATTTACCAAATTACAAGTACATGTACAATTCGGTGTCCTGATTCACTGCTGCTATATAAAAAACACATTTTGGAGCCTTTTTTTGTTCAGCGCGTGTTCAACATGGAAACTTGCACTAGTCGTTTTAACAACGGACAGGGTGGCTTTCTTTATTTAGCGGGCCCACACTGGAAAAACACTAAAACGATTCGGAAAAAGACAGGTGAATAGACCAGGAAGGCAGAAATTAGAACAAGGAAGAGTTTTCTGGCAGCAGGCCAAGCGTGCTTGGCTATAATTAAACCTACTTCAGGCTTTAAGGGGAGAACCACTAAGAGATTTGGAGTCTCAACAGACGGGAGCTTAATTTCTGCATGCGCAGTATCCCACTGGTGGAACGGAATTTTTAAGACGGCGGCTGGATCGCCCCGTCATTCACAGTCTGCCTCAGCTGTACTTCCGGTGTACAAAGTGGGACCACTCTAACTTTCCATGCGGATTATCCCCCTGGCTCTCACGACAGGTCAATGACTGTCTTGTCCGTTGACCCATTTACGTTCCCTTTGGGAACTGTCCGATTCGCTGATTTGCCGTTTGTGAACGAGGCTGATTATCGGATGCGAGTGGATAGCTAGGAGAGGTGGTGTCTGGTCCTTGCTGCTGGACGCTTCTGACAGAAAGGGTGCGTTCCGCGTGCCGAGTGTCTGTGGAAATGTCACCCGGTGTGCACGCGATGTTCACTTTCAGGAGACAACGTGGCCAATGGCTGAACAGGCTGCACTCAGGGCCGGCTGGCTTTCTTCAGGGAAAATCGCTCGAATTCCCCATGGGAGCAATTCCTTCTTGGAAGATTGCAGTTCGGAAAAATTGAAAATTAAGATTTGTGTGCGCAAAGCGTGAGAGTTGCAGATGTCGGCATGGTCTGTAAACAGTCCCCCCTCCCCCCTCCCCCACCCCCCTCCACCCCGCACCCCCCCTCCACCCCCACCAGCTCTGTCTTTCTCGGCATTCCGCTCTCTCCCACCACTGCCCTTACCCCCCCAACCCCCCCCCCCCCCCCCCCCCACCACCCCCAGTCTCTCACATACCATCTCTCCAAAACCCAGTATCTCATCCACCCCACTTCCCAGTCTCCCACATACTCCCCCCGCCCCAGTCT
>JABMCL010001016.1:412500-417500 GCA_018857735.1 Alviniconcha marisindica
GTCCAATAAGCAAGGCAATCAGCACATTCTTTAATGTCCCGCTGGGATGAATAAAGTATATTGTTACTGCTATTGCTATTGTGTCCCTCTTCCCCTCTCTCTGTCTCTCTCTGTTTGTCTCTCTCAAACACAAACACACGCGCGTGCGCACCCCGACACAAACACACCACACACACAACCACACCCCACACCACACACACACACACAACGCAACACAAACACGAAAGACCCCCGAAAACACCCCTCCCACCACTCCCCATGCCACACACACACCACCCCACGCGCACGCACCCCACCACGCACCACACCCAACACACCAACACACACACTTTAACAAGAAAACACACACACACACACACACCCACCACCCCAAGCACACACACAAACACAAACAACACACCACCACGCACGCACACACACACACATAGTATGGTAAGAGCAGTAATTTGTTCATCAGTGATGTGATAAACGACAATTCTGGCTCTAGTTATTTCTGGAGCTACAGTGGGGAGTTGGGTATAAGCTAGATATGTACACTTGCGCATTGCGCACCTCTTCTAAAAAGCAAAAGAACAAAACAACAACAACACTCTCTTGACCGGAACTAACTAAAGAACTACCGCCCTGTCCCTAATCTACCGTTTGTCTCTAAGGTCACTGACAAACTGCTTCTTTCTCAGCTTCTGAACATCTCCCAGCAAACAAACCTCTACAATCTACTTATCGACTTGGGCTTAGCACCGAAACTGCACTTCTGAAAATAGTTAATGCCCTCCTCTCTTTAGATGCTGGAAATGTTTCTCTGCTCGCTTTTTTTGGACTTGTCAGCCGCCTTTGATACGATAGACCATAGCATATTACTCCACCGACTTCCCCATGACTTCGGAATACAAGTACGGCTTTAGAATGGTTTTCAACATACCTTACAAACAGCATTCATTTTGTCAACAGCCACTGCCACACCTCTGAGCCAGCTCCCATCTCATTCGGTGTTCCACAAGGATCAGTCCATGGCCCTGTACACTTTGTTCTTTGTACAACTTCTCTTTCCACTGTCATTGAGAAGCACTCTGTCCTTCACCACTCACACTCCGATGACTCTTAACTCCAGAAATCTGCGGCACCTCATCCAGTCCCAGATCTCCTCCTCTCCATGCAGAAGTGTACTGATGACGTCAAAATCTCGATGACAGAGAACAGATTTAAACTCAACAACGACAAGACCGAATCAATGATTATATCCTCTGGTAGAAAGTCTAGGCCTCTCTCTTCCTCCTTCCCAAACTCTCTGACTATAGGTAGTGCATCAGTTCCGATGTGTGACTGTCAAGAACGATGGTGTTACACTTGATTGTCACTTGACCATGAAAACACACATCTCAAATCGTCCACGGTTAGCCAGTTTTGATCTCCACCGCGTTAGTTCCATCCGTCATCTTCTATCCACAGATGTCACAAAAATCCTTGTTTCTGCTTTTGTTCCTTCACGCCTTGACTACTGCAGTTCTCTTCTGTCCGGCTGTCCTCATTATCTATTAAAACAAACTTCAAAAAGTTCAAAACAGCACTGCTCGCCTTTTCCTGGGAGTTCCTAATACTGATCATATCCCTCCTCATCTTGCTTCTCTCCACTGGATGCCATTGATTCAGGAATACAGTACAAATTCGCTTCTCTGTGCTACAATTGCCTCAGCCTGAAATCCCTGTCTACTTGACTGGACTCCTGACAGTTTACACACCAACTCGCCAGCTACGCTCTTCTTCTGATACTTCAGTTCTTTGTCTTCCCTCTGCGTGCACGCACTCGCTTGGTCAGAGATCTTGTTCTTATGCTGTCTTGTCTGTAACAGTCTACCTTTCCAAATTAGATCATCAAACACACTCACGTCTTTGAAATCATCTTTGAAATCTCACCTTTTCAAGCTATCCTATTGACTAATGTGTGTGTGTGTGTGTGTGTGTGTGTGTGTGTGTGTGTGTGTGTGTGTGTGTGTGTGTGTGTGTGTGTGTGTGCATGCTCGCGGAAGTTTGTTTTGACTGTGTTTTGTTCTTTGCTTTGGTGTGGGCTATGTGTTCCAATTTAGAGAAATAACCATACAAAAGTACATAATTATTAAAGTGCCCTATGCATAAAACAGCTGCTTGAAAAGACCCATGATCTTTATGTTCTTCAGTTTTTGGTCAGTGGTTGGATTTTTATCTGGGAAGATTAGCTTGGAAAATCTTCTTAGTAGAAAATTTACTCGCTCTTTGAGAGCATCTCTACAGCCGCCCCACACTGCTGATGGGTAATCAGTGTGGTATTTAATGAGAACATTGAAGAACAGTTTTAAGGCTTCACTGTCAACAATTTACTTTAGATAGAAGGAATACATGTTTGGAAAGTGTTTTGCACAGTGTGTCAGTATTCGAGTGCCACCGACGTTTGATGTTTATAATTATAGCTAACGGTCGGTGTTCAGCCACTTGTTCAGCTTTCGCTGCATGTAGTAAGTCACAGATTAAGCGATAAAGGCAACAGCGGGTGCTTCTGCCTTGTCGTGCTTGTCAGAGTGGGTTTTCTTTGGATAGCACACACACACACACACACACACACACACACGCACGCACGCACGCACGCACGCACACGCGCACGCACGCATGTACACACACACAAACACACATACACACACACAACACACACACAACAACACACACACACACACACACACAAAACACACACACAACACACACACGCACACACACACACACACACACAACGACACACACACCACACACACACAGCACACACAACGCACACACACACACACACACACATACACAACGCACGCAACACACACACACACCACACACACACAACACACACACACGCACGCACGCACGCACGCATGCGCGCACGCACGCACACACGCACACACACAGCGCCGAAAAAGACACAGCATGAACAAAACCAAAAATGACGATCACAAAAACAGGAGACTGTACTGGGGAGGAGCGGGAATTTTAACAAATGAAAGAGCGCAGACAGAGCTGTGAGACCTCATACGACGAAACCCGGCGATGGGCGGTTCGGGTGTCACTGATTACACCACAGTCGGAGACATCCGTAGAATGCTAATGTTTTCAGGATTGTCACTGGCCCTGCAACTCTCCAAGAATGCAGACTGGCATCACCAACTTTGCATCAGGATTGTCACTGGCCCTGCAACTCTCCAAGAATGCAGACTGGCATCACCAACTTTGCCTGCCCAGCGGAGACACTGCTGGAGGTCACAGCTGCCTGTAAATGGAGACCCCTCTGTCTGGCTAATGGAATTCCTCCATGGTGACCGCATGAATACAGGACTCCGAAGATCCAATTGGAAATGTGACATGGAACTGTTGTCAAAGCACACACGCACGAGAAGAAGTCTGAATATTTCGTAGTGCCCTCGGGACAGCAAAGAGCAAAATAAAACCAAAAATAAGACTGGAAGGAGCTGAATAGACTGATCTGCATGTGTGGAGTAATGGTCACGAAGTTGGCCATTTTCGCGTGTTAGACTTTAGTCACACAGATAAAAATGCATCTCTACCATCCTTTCTTGTTTGAAAATCCTTGAAACAACTGTTGATCCTTGTCCTGTTACATCCAGTGCTGACCATGTGCGTTTGACCGATGCTGATATCCAGTTACTAAGTAACTGTTTTTTGCTGGCTAAAGACAAGGACTGTGTCCTATCAAAAGACAACCAAGAAAACCGGAGAGAGATACAAGTTGACATGAACACGAGAAACTGTGCAAACAACCCAATCTGCAGGGTTTACCGGGTTTTTCTACCAAATGTTTTACAAGAGAAGCAATTTTTGGCTTCCAATTTAAGCGCCATAGGACGCAACAATGTGAGTTCGCTCTTTACCAGAGAAGCACAAAAACGATTGGCTCGTGACATATTTGATACTTTTGTCAAACATTTCGGCCTTGGTTGTGACGCCACTGGGTCAGACTCCTTGCCGCAGAATGGCAGCTTTCACCGTCGTGTTCGGCGATTTTTTAACAGACAGGACTGGAAATCAAGTGAAAAACTGCTGTCTCTCTTCTTATTTTTTTAAAGCTTATTCCTGTCCATAAGACCCGCGAGTCCTCTTCGTGACTGTTCTTCTTATAAATATATATATATATATATATATTTAAAAACAAAAAAAAACAAAAAACAAAAACAAAAAAAACCAGAAAAAAACACCTGAAACAAGAATGACTACTAGCGTTCTAAAACAAGATCCATATAGTTTTACGTCACATAATATATGCTCATTACATCACACCTATTACACGTTATCGTCATGCCAACATTCTTCCAAGCACTGAACAAGAGAAGAACAACTGGACCAAACAGAAGATATTTCCTTTCTCATCTCATTTTTCATCGTTTTTAACCGTTTAACTGCTGCTTAAATGTCGTTTTGTCGCTTGAGGAAGGGGATTACCCCGAAATTTGCAGATTGTGTGTCTATATAATAATAAATAAGCGTTCTCTTGAATCTTTTATGTGTTCGGAAATCCTGTTCTTCTTTAACATCTGATCTTACCAAGCTCGTCATGTTCACCAAACGTGGCCGGATAAGCCATTATCCTTTTCAGTGCGGTCTTGTAAGGTATCTGTTCGTTGTTTTTGTGATAGGCATATCTTTCTGGACAATTTGCAACCTGATTTTCCATTTAGACGCGCTCGTTTATAAAAAAAAATCTTTCCATGTCTGAGCGGCGATCTATTGTGCGCTGCAGACAACATAAAAGCAGGCTATTCTTGTCGGCTATCGGCGAACTCCGAGCACTTAATCGTTTCTAGGTCAGTCTCCGGAGCGTTTACGAGCGTTTGGAAAGTCCCCGGAAACATCATTTACTGATTCAGCAGTTAATCGTATGACGTTTGTCCGTGTATACTGGTGTCGTGTGTAAGGAGCAGAACAAAGATATGTTGTAGTTACACACAGACAAACACTAACAATTAGTTGTTTTA
>JABMCL010001016.1:427500-435000 GCA_018857735.1 Alviniconcha marisindica
GTGGAATCATCAAGACAGCACGCTTTAAAAGTGTCCGGGTCTTCAAAGTGCTGAAGTTGGACACTGCCTGGAAGGAGAAGAAGATCAATGCTTACTTTCACGAATGAATATATTTACGTATGTGGCTTTTCATAAAGTGATGTGGTGCATGGTTGCATGGTGTACACAGAACGCGCCGAGATGGCAGCAATTTCATGTGGCACCAGCCATGTAACAACCAAACAGCGCTGTAAGTACGCCACTTCGGTGGATATTGAAAAACGCGCTATAAAAAGCTCTTCATTCTTATAGAATCACATGCGAGCGCAGCGAATCTGCTCGATATATAAAAGCGATCCTCATGAAAACAACAACCTGACTTTATACGTACAAAAATGGCCACAATAGAAAAACTGTAACAGATGTATATACCCTCTTACGTTGCATGCAAGAAACACACGGTAAATGTATCCCCCAAAGTCACTTTCTCTCATAGCGGTAGCACGGCAGAGCTACGTCTGTCTCTCTGCCCCCTCCACCCCAAACTCCAAGCACTGGTTTACGACATTCTTCCTTCAACCACTGCCGTATTTAGTTACGTCGTATGGTCCAGAAAACTGTCAGCTAACGAGCAGTTTTTTTGTTGGTGCTCAAACAGTAGTAACTTTGTTACAAACAACTGAAATAAAACAAGGCGTGTCATTTATAGCCGCCAACAAAGTTTACACCAGCACAAACAAAACCACAATCGCTTGAATCGAGACGGAACTCTTTTTTACTCCGGGTGGATGCGTCTCATGTTTATGTGCTTGCTTTGGCGCTAGGTTTTCTGCTCTTGTGTTGCTTAATGTCCTCGGATGTCGGTTGACATATTAGGGACAAGCTGAGACTAATGCGTGAGCATGGTTCAATATTGCTTTAGGTCCACGGAAACCATAAGGCTCGTTAGGACGGCAAGCCCAGGACGGCCACCTCGACTTTCACACTGCTCCTGAACTCTGACGCTAGGTTGCTTCTACAGTCTTATTAGTACCCGAAGCTTTCGGAGGACGCTGACCGCGTCGCTGGACAGCTGCACGGAGATAAAGAGTGCCCCTTCAGTGGCGTAACTAAATCTGGCAGAGTTTGGAGGAAGGTGCCGGAAATCGATGCTCGGAGTGTGCCTCCACCCGGCACCCCCCTCACCCCGACCCCCCTCCCCCCCCACCTTCGCCCAGACCACCCTGTCCCCCCACCCCCACCCGGCCCCGCCCTCCCATCAAATCCCCGCTCCGGTCCTCCCAGCACAAAGGTTGCATGGAGAAATGAGTGCCGGCCGAACGGTCGTTGTGTCGCGGATTGCCCTCGATACCTAAAGCCGTGAACGGTGTTCATTTCCCAAGGGACCGTTTTCACCTGCAAAATGCGATGATCAATGAAGAGACTGAAAACTCAATTCATCGCTGATGGATTGGAGTTGGTGGCCGCGGATATGGGCAGCTTTTAAGACTATGGGCGTAGCCGTGTGACAGCCGCTGTAGGCCGAGTTGCTGTGGATGTTTGTTCAGCATTTATTGCAGTGGTGCACACTGGGGCGCACTGCGTAACCACTCCCTCCACTGTGACGTTTTACAGCCCCTTCAGGTAAATGATCTGCATCGAAACCGGAGGCCATAAAATGGACACAGTAAAAACGTAATGACAGCAACCCGTACTTAGTGAGCCGGTTTGGCCTAGCGGTAAGGCGCTAGGCTGGTAAGCGGAGGGACCTCGGTTCGAATCCGCTTCGGCTCTCCTTTCTTTTCAAAAGTTGTGGTCTGTGGACACTGTCTTAATTGTGACTTTGTCCCTCACAGTTAATGAAACATTAAAATGGCTCTGATCGCTGCCCATCTTAATGCAGGAGTCATTCTGGTTTTGATAGTGTAGAGATAGATGTACATAATCTCCCTCTTCACCCACTTCCTTACGCCCCCCCCCCCCCCCTTTCTCCCCGTCCCTAAAAAGCCTAATGGTTTCTGTGGACATTAAGCCCCGTGTTTACTTGCTTACTTACCAATACTTGACATTATACGTTATTGTCTTTAAAATTAGAATTTATTTTGTTGCTTTTGGTCTTTCAGCGCATGTTTTGTATTGTCTGATTAAAATAATCGTGCTTTTGAAACTTGCGTTTGTATTTGGTTTTGTTACAGAACACTGGCAGGCAAATTTGTCTGACTTTTTAATCTCTTTTGGTCTGCTGTGTATCATTCAGCTGTTGTTTCCTTTTCCGTCTTCTTCTTCGCCGATGTTATACGATTTTCTCTCTACGTTTTACTCCACTTTATTTTATTTCTATACTGCTACATTTGTTGATTTGTCTAACAGTCCTTTTTATTGTGGAAATCGAGTGACCGAAAGGGCAAATTGTCACTTCATGCATGTATTACGCATTATACAGTTCTTTTGTATTTGTATTCCAGTTGTATCCTCCCACGTCTGGCTGGATGGCATTACTCAACCCTGTCATCTTTTAAAGCCAAACTGAAAACCTTCCTCTTCTCACAGTATTTCCATCCTAACTAATATCAGTACCCAGTTTCTGCTACAGTCACTGTGTGTGTGTGTGTGTGTGTGTGTGTGTGTGTGTGGTGTGTCGTGCGTTTTTTTTGTGTGTGTGTATAATACTTTATGTATATTGTTTTGGTAGGACTATGTTCTACATGTGTATAGAATATCATATTTAGATTAATATATATCATGTGAGCGCTAAGGGCGTTGATGAGCGCATGATAAATGTACATTATTATTATTATTATTCTTGTTGATGAAGCTGACTGTCTGCAGCATGTCCTCTTTGGGTCGCCACGGCCTTTCTGCACACCTGGATCCGTGGACCTGGATCTACGCCTGGATCCTTGGGGCCAATCCTGTGTACGTGTTTCCTTGTGTGTGTGTGTTGGGGTGGGGGTGGGGGTGGGGGGGGGGGGGGGTATCTGTGTTTTCCCTTCACATTTCGTTCGTCCAGAGGGATTTTCCTTCACACACACACACACACACACGCACGCACGCACGCACGCACGCACACACACACACACACACACACACACACACACACACACGCACGCACACGCACGCAAGCACGTACGCACGCGCACACACATACTCTCTCTCTCGCTCACACACACACACACACACACACACACACACACACACACACACACACACACACACACACACACAGAACAACAACAGAAAAGAAAGAAAGAATGAAAAGCAAAACAAGAGAGAGAGAGAGAGAGAGAGAGAGAGAGAGAGAGAGAGAGAGAGAGAGAGAGAGAGAGAGAGAGAGAGAGAGAGAGAGAGGCCCTAACTTTAATTAGACCCATACTTCGAGCATCGCTTTTCTGCACCTTCCTCCAAACTCTGCCAGAATTGGTTACGCCACTGAAGGGGCACTCTTTATCTCCGCGCAGCTGTCCGCCGACGCTGTCAGGGCCCTTCCCTACTAACCACACACAGAGCATCACCTTCCGGCATTTTCCTCCAAACTTTGCCAGAATTGTTACGCCACTGAAGGGGCACTCTTTATCTCCGCGCAGCTGTCCAACGGCACTGTCAACGCCCTCCGACAGTTTTGGCTGATAATGACGGTGGAAGCAACATCGCGTCGAAGAATACGCTCAAATCTGAGACACGTCTGTCACGGTGGGGGGGGGGGGGGGGGGGGGGGGGTGGAATTAGAAGAAGATCCATCTCGATTCAAAGGATTTTGGTTTTATACATGCTTGCGTAAGCAACATTTCCAAACTCCAAGCACTGGTTTACGACATCCTTTCATGAACCACTGCCGTATTTAGTTACGCCATAGGGTCCAGAAAACTGTCAGCTAACGAGCAGTTTTTGTTGGTGTTCAAACAGTAGTAAGTTTGTTACAAACAACTCAGATTATATCACACGTTTGTTTTATAACTGACCATGTTGCTTACGCCAGCTCAAATAAAACCAAAAGCGTTTGAATCGAGACGGAACTGTTTTATTTTTACCCGGGGTGGATGCGCCTCATGTTTACATGCGTGCTTGGGCGCTAGGTTGCTTCTACAATCATACTAGTACCCGAACCTTTCGGAGGGCGCTGACCGCGTCGCTGGACAGCTGCGAGGAGATAAAGAGTGCCCCTTCAGTGGCGTAACTAAATCTGGCAGAGTTTGGAGGAAGGTGCCGGAAAGCGATGCCCGGAGTGTGCAACGTTAACTGACAGTTTTTCGAGACCTATGACGTAATCATTTGTGACAGCGGTTGGAGGAAGGATGTCGTAAACCAGTGCTTGGAGTCTGGGTACTAACCACACTCCAAGCATCGCTTTCCGGCACCTTCCTCCAAACTCTGCCAGATTTAGTTACGCCACTGAAGGGACACTCTTTATCTCCGCGCGGCTGTCCAGCGACGCGGTCAGCGCCCTCCGAAACGTTCGGGTACTAATATGACTGTGGAAGCAACCTAGCGCCCAAGCACGCACGTAAACATGAGGCGCATGTACCCCGGGTAAAAAAAAAAAAATCCGTCTCGGTTCAAACGCTTTTGGTTTTATCTGAGCTGGCGTAAGCAACACGGTCAGTTATAAAACAAACGTCTGGTATAATCTGAGTTGTTTGTAACAAACTTACTACTGTTTGAGCACCAACAAAAAACTGCTCGTTAGCTGACAGTTTCCTGGACCCTTGAGCGTAACTAAATACGGCAGTGGTTGAAGGAAGGATGTCGTAAACCAGTGCTTGGAGTTTGGGTACTAGCAACACTGTGGAAGCAACATAGCGTCCAAGCACGTTCGTAAACATGAGGCTTATCTGCCCTGGGTATTAAAAAAGTGAGCTGGTTCGGCCTAGCGGTAAGGCGTTAGGCTGGTAACCGGAAGGACCTCGGTTCGATACCGCTTCGGCTCTCCTTTCTCTTCAAAAAGGTTGTGTTTTGTGGACACTGTCTTGTGACTTTGTCAATCACTTCCTACTGAAACATTAAAATGGCTCTCATCGCTGCCCATCGTAATGCAGGAGTCATTCTGGTGGTGACAATGTAGCGATAGGTATATTATCTCTTTCTTCCCCACCCCCCCTCCCCCCCCCCCCCCCCCCATCTCCCTGTCTCTAATAAGCCTTGTGGTTTCTGTGGACGTTAAGCACCATGTTTACTTACTTACTTCGAACGAACAGATCTCAGGACCTGTGTGAATGGAAAGGTCAATGCCCGTGGTTCCCCCGTCCCTGACAGTCGGTACGGTCTCTGTGGACGTAAAGCAACACTAAACGAACAAACGTTCAAACGGTTTTGGTTTTATTTGTGCTGGCGTACGCATCGCTGGTGGTTATAAAGGAAACGCCTGATACCATTTGACTTGAGGGTTACTAACTTACTGCCGTTTAAGCACCAGCGAAAAACTGTTTCGTTAGCCGACAGTTTTTGTGACCTTTGATGTAATCAATTGTAGCAGTGGTTGGAGTTAGGATGTGGTAAACTATTGCCTGGATCTTCCGTTAGCTGACAGTTTTTCGAGACCTATGGCGTAATCAGTTGTGACAGTGGTTGGAGGAAGGATGTGGTAAACCAATGCTTGGATCTTCCGTTAGCTGACAGTTTTTCGAGACCTATGGCGTCATCAGTTGTGGCAGTGGTTGGAGGAAGGATGTGGTAAACCAGTGCTTGCACTTTGACTGCGGCCCTCCTAACGGGCACGAAGCACAAAGATGGGATCAGCCGATCACTTCGTCAAGAGGAGCCCAACTGGGAGAAGAGGCACTGAGCCTTGCAGTCCTATCGACAAACACCCCGCATGGCTTTGCAGAGGAGTGCCGTGGCTGTAAATCCTCATACCACTCAAGGCGTTCCTTCCCTGCAGCATCGAGAATCATCGCCCCTTCAGCAGCTCGGAGCGGAGAGTTATGGCCCTTGTTGTTGGGCGCGCAGAGCCACGTGACCCCCGGCCAACCGCTAACCAATATCGACATCTGTCTGAAGCGGTTTGTTAAGGACGGAGCGCGGTGGACACCACTTGTTGGAGACACGTTAAGAGGCGTCCCGAAGGCAGATTGGTTAGTGACTAAACTGAAGAGGCGGCCAGGTGACCTTGGGTGTAACGAAGTAATCAGCTGTGGAAAACTACGGAAAGTTGGTGATGCGAGGAGACGGTGCATGCCGCGCCTGTTGATTGCTCCGTTGGAAGGTTACCTGCTTTGGTACCGTGTCTGCAGAGCTAAGCAAAGAAGAAGATTCTCTGAGGCAATGTGCCATAAATGCCAGCTGGGGTCTTGGAGTATAAAGAAAGCTGAAATCTTGTGTCATAAGGCGAGCTGAAACTTTCTGTCCGAAAGAGATCTGAAACCTTTTTTTGTTGTTGTTGAACATTTGTTTTAAATTTTTAGCTTCTGACCCAGACACGATGCAACCCTTTAGCTGGTGCGCCAAACACGATGCAAAGCTTTAGCTTGTGATCCAAACACGGTGGCCAATCTTTAGATAGAGGGCCGGCCAAACATGATGACCACACTTTATCTTGTGGGCCAAACATGGTGGCCACATTTTATTTTGTGGGCCAAACATGATGGCCATGCTTTATCTTGTGGGCCAAACATGGTGGGCTCACTTTAGCTTGTGGGCCAAACACGGTGGCCACACTTTAGCTTGTGGGCCAAACACAGTGGCCACACTTTAGCTTGTGGGCCAAACACAGTGGCCACACTTTAGCTTGTGGGCCAAACACAGTGGCCACACTTTATCTTGTGGGCCAAACATGGTGGGCTCACTTTAGCTTGTGGGCCAAACACGGTGGCCACACTTTAGCTCGTGGGCCAAACATGGTGGCGACACTTTAGCCTGTGCGCCAAACACGGTGGCCACACTTTAGCTTGTGGGCCAAACACGGTGGCCACACTTTAGCTTGTGGGCCAAACACGGTGGCCACACTTTAGCTCGTGGGCCAAACACGGTGGCCACACTTTAGTTTGTGGGCCAAACATGGTGGCCACACTTTAGTTTGTGGGCCAAACATGGTGACCACAATTTAGCTTGTGGCCCAAACACGGTGGCTACACTTAGGACTCTCCAGACGGAATACAGTTTGTGACGTTCTAACCGACAGAAGGTGATCTGGTCACTGGGGTCCTGAAATGGACTGTTACAGTGTGAGCAGTAATGCGTAAAGGCTTATTTCTTCATCACACTCTTCCTCGCCAACACGTGAGCTTTGACCAGCATCATCACACCCCCCCCTCCCCCCAACCCCGTGCCCTGGTCGTGTAAACTTTGACCAGCATCATTACACATACCTGTGTCTTTCTCGCGTGAGCTTTGACCAGCATCACTACACCCCCTCTGCTCCGAACTCCAAGCACTGGTTTACGACATCCTTCCTTCAACCACTGCCGTATTTAGTTACGCCATAGAGTCCAGAAAACTGTCAGTTAACGAGTAGTTTTTTGTTGGTGCTCAAACAGTAGTACGTTTGTTACAAACAACTCAAATAAAACAAGGCGTGCCATTTATAGCTGCCAACAAAGTTTACACCAG
>JABMCL010001016.1:440000-450000 GCA_018857735.1 Alviniconcha marisindica
CTCTCTCTCTCTCTCTCTCTCTCTCACACACACACACACACATACACACAGACACACACGCACACACACATACAGACGCACACGCACACACACACACACACACACACACACACACACACACACACACACACACACGTACGCACGCGCACACACACAAACGCGTACAGCTACATCAGTGATAGCCAACGACTATGATAACGATAACAACACCATGAAAATCTCACACTCACTACTAGAATAACCGTTCTCCTAAATAATGATGACGAAGACAACAATGATTCAAATTACGAAGTAAAGAGGAAAAACCTGCCTTTATTTTACACCAGTCATCGACAAAAACTGCTCAAGTATCCAGCGATACTATTCCTATGTTTCCTGACCCGTGACACTGACTGGAGAATTCCCTCGAATATTAATGAAATGAAGGAGTCAGCCGGTTTGGCTGAGTGAAAAAAGTCGACGAGAAAACGTGAAACAACTCAGTACATCGTGAGAAAAGTCGACGAGAAAGCGTGAAACAATTCAGTACATCGTGAAAAAAAGTCGACGAGGAAGCGTAAAACAACTCAGTACATTGTGAGAAAAGTCGACGAGAAAGCGTGAAACAATTCAGTACATCGTGAAAAAAGTCGACGAGAAAGCGTGAAACAATTCAGTACATTGTGAGAAAAGTCGACGAGAAAACGTGAAACAACTCAGTACATTGTGAGAAAAGTCGACGAGAAAACGTGAAACAACTCAGTACATTGTGAGAAAGGTCGACGAGAAAACGTGAAACAATTCAGTACATCGTGAAAAAAGTCGACGAGGAAGCGTAAAACAACTCAAGACATCGTGAAAAAAGTCAACGAGAAAGCATGAAACAATTCAGTACATCATGAAAAAGGTCGACGAGAAAGCGTGAAACAACTCAGTACATCCGCGAAAAAAGTGATTTTTTTTAGACGATTTTTTTGAGACGCGATTTTGCGAGAAGTGAGACGTGATTTTGTGAGACATGAGACAAATAAGAGTGGAAAAGAAGTTCGATAAGCAGAGACAGTGAGGGATCGGCGGACTCAGCGAAGCTGGCAGATAGAATGGTACGGGCAGGAACACGTTCATTAGCTGATAGTTATAATGCCCAGTCAACAGTAAAGATCACGTCGTGACGATTTATCATGTGGCAAGTGAAAGTCTGGTTCACCCGTGTAAGACGATTCCATCTACGTTTCAAGAGGAAGTGGATATAAAATAAATCCCTGCGCACGCGCGCACACGCACGCACGCACACACACACACACACCACACACACACACACACACACACACACACACACACACACACAGATATATAAATTCAGGCGCTCGTATTCACATGCATAAGCAAACACGCACGCATACAATCTCTCTTTCTGTCTCTGTCTGTCTGTCTCTCTCTCACACACGCACGCACATACACACACACACACAACCACACACACACACACACACTCACACTCACATTCACCCAAACTCACCTGCGCATATCACAAATTCACACACACACTCTCTCTCTCTCTCTCTCTCTCTCACGCACACACACACACACACACACACACACACACACACACACACACACACACACACACACACACACACACACTAAAAAGAAACAGAGCGCGGTGAAGAGCAGCACCCCAGGGTCTGTTGTCGATGACTGCCCCCGGACAGAGACAGGGACACGAGTTACCCACCGTCGGCTGTGGAGGCCCGAGTTATCTGTCAGAGGAGTTATTGCTGTTCGGCCATTCATGGTCAGCCTCCGTCAGTATTGACCAAGCGGTCGTTTTACTTACCGTTCCGCTCGCCGGGCGCCAGCCGGTATTCCGGCAAGGGGAAGCAACTGAGAAATCATCAGACAGGAAAATGTGATGATTCCTGCACTAAAGGGCAACCGAACCCAAAATGCAGCTAGAAAAACGTGGAAAAAGTGCGACTGTTTCCATTTGCATCTCTGTGTGGCTCTTCTATCAATAGTTTGTATGATAGAAGTATTTTTTTCATTCTTGAAGCTCCCCCTGGCCGCAGCCATTAATTTTTGGTTCGATCTTTTGCAGTGAAGAGCAGACACAGGTTGGGTCGTGACCTCTTTGGTAGTTTCGCTACGTATGTCGGCCTTGCCAGCCTCAAAATGCCGGCACTCACAGGCGTGTAGCGACTTTCTCGATGTCCATTTTCACAAACAGGGCGAGAAATGGAATAAATTGTTGCTGTTGTTGTTGTTGTGTACGTGTATGTGCATGTTTGAACGTGAGTGTGCGTATGTGTGTGTTTGTGAGCGTACGTGTATTTGTTTGTTTGTGTGTGTGTGCGCGTATGTGTATGAGAGTGTGCGTGTGCGTGCGTGTGTGTGTGCGTGTGTGTATGAGTGTGTGCGTGTGCGCGTACGTGCCTGTGTGTGTTTGCATGTGTGTGTGTGTGTGTGTGTGTGCGTGTGTGTGCGAGTGTGTCTGTGTGTGTACGTGTGTGGTGTGCGCGTGCGTGCGTGAGAGTAAGTGTGTGTTGTGTGTGTGTGTGTGTGTGTGTGTGTGTGTGTGTGTGTGTGTGTGTGTGTGTGTGTGTGTGGGAGAGAGGAGAGAGAAGGAGAGACAGAGGAGAACAGGACAGAGACAGAGACAGAGAGGGGGGGGGGAGGAGGAGAGAGAGAGAGAGAGAGAGAGAGAGAGAGAGAGAGAGAGAGAGAGAGAGAGAGAGAGAGAGAGAGAGAGGTATTTTGCAATGACATTCGTATTTGTTTACATAGTAAAATGAAAATATAAAAATTGAAATGACTCCGATTTCTTGAGTCTCGATGATAGTAGTGCGAATCCTGATTTGCACTGAAAAGAATGATTTTCAACAGTCGGAAATTCCACCTCAAAGAGGAAACATATAAAACAAAAAAACTAAATGAAAATCCAACAACAAAGAAACAGAAACAAGAAGAAGAAGAAGAAGGAGAAGAAGACAATCGTTTTTTCAAAGAGAGTGCAAAAGCCCCTGCAGCTACTTGCAACTGCCTGCTTGTCCTTTTGTTGGTTGAAAAAGGTGTATCGCCGATGATGATGATGATGATGAAGTGATGCTTAATGTCCTCAGATGTCGGCTGACATATTAGGGACAAGCTGAGAGCAATACCGAAGCACGGTTCAATATAGCTTTACGTCCAGAGAAACTGTTAGGCTCGTTAGGATGGACAGCCCAGGACGGCCACCTCGACTCTCACACAGCTCCTGAACTATGAGTGTATCGCCGAGGTAGGTAGGTAGTGTTGCTTAATGTCCTGAGATGTCAGTTGACATATTAGGGACAAGCTGAGACCAATGCCGAGGCATGGTTTAATATAGCTTTACGTCCACGGAAACCAGAAGGCTCGTTAGGACGGACAGCCCAGGACGGCCACCTCGACTCTCACACAGCTCCTGAACTATACGCCGATGATGATGATGAAGTGATGCTTAATGTCCTCAGATGTCAGTTGACATATTAGGGACAAGTTGTGACCAATGCCGAGGCACGGTGCAATAATTCTTTACGTCCACGGAAACCAGAAGGCTCGTTAGGACGGACAGTCCAGGACGGCCACCTCGACTCTCACACAGCTCCTGAACTACGTGTATCGCCGAAAGTGTGTAAAGTGTTTTGTACTGATCAATGCAGAAATCTTTTGTTGGTGTGTCTTGACCTTTTTCTTGAAAGCGCATGTAGTCAAGTTTCTTTCCGGTGTTTTGTTTTTGTGTGCTCCCTTACACCAAGAATTAGATGACAGTGCCATATAGACGGTGCATTCGGGATTCGAACCAACGATCACCCGATCGCGAATCACAGTGTTTTAACCCCCCTCTTCCCGGTCACACAACTTCCTGTTTTCAAGGAAAGGTCAATAGCAGATCTTTCGCTTGGCGAAATTTATAGTAGGCCGAGGCCGAAATATTGGGGACATTTGAACTAATTTTGTTGTCGAAATTCCTTTTAACTTGTATATAAGTTGTATCATCCTAAGAGTTCTGTCAGAGACATTTTATACCAACATAACGTAGTCCACACCAACACGCAAAGACAGGCTTTGAGAGTTAAGGCCCTTGGCGACTGACTGCGTGGCTAAACACATAGTTCAGGAGCTGTGTGAGAGTCGAGGTGGCCGTCCTGGGCTGTCCGACCTAACGAGCCTTCTGGTTTCCGTGGACGTAAAGCTATATTGAACCATGCTTCGGCATTGGTCTCAGCTTGTCCCTAATATGTCAACCGACATCCGAGAACATTAAGCAACACAACCGAACCATGCGTGGCTAAAGACTAATTTGGTGACTTAGTTGTCTATAACTGATGGCGCGAAGAGCAATGCAGTGTCCTTGTTTGGACTGAAACAACATCAAAGCGGGAAGGGAATGACGTCATTCTTAATCATGACGCGTCTTCTTTCTGACGACACTTTGTGGCGTCCACGTACTGTTTTTACTGCTTTGTCAGCAAAAAAGAAATAGGCAGCGTATCAGCCTGGTCGATCCAAGAGAACTGAAATTCACCCTCAGTTTTATTGTAGCAGACCGAAAAGGACTGCACTATCTTGGTTTTAATATATTCAGTTCTCTCCCGGAGAGAAGAATTCTATGCAATGCTATACCGAGATCCTCAATTTTCTTCATCAGTCAACAGCAGCAATGGAACGGAGATTAAATGTATATGACTCATGTCTCGGTATTAACAGAAAGGTCGTTAATCAATTCCGTGCCAGAAGAGTGCATCCGGTCGGTAGTGAGTTTAAGGCTGACATTATTCAAGGGAGATCACCAGACAGGAAACCATGGAGTTATTGTTCCTGTCAGAAATGAGTCTTGGTTTGTGATCAGTCGTTATTAGAATAACTAGTCTGTGTGTGTGTGTGTGTGTGTGTTGTGTGTGTGTGTGTGTGTGTGTGTGTGTGTGTGTGTGTGTGTGTGTGTGTGTGTGTGTGTGTGTATGTGTGTTTGCCTGTATATCGCTATCGCTCTGTCTCTGTCTCTCTCTGCTTCTCTCTCTCTCTGTTTCTGTCTCTGTCTGCTTCTCTCTGTCTGTCTGTTTCTCTCTCTCTCTCTCTCTCTCTCTCTCTCTCTCTCTCTCTCTCTCTCTCTCCCCCCCCCCCCCCCTCAGACACACGCACTCCCTTTTCTCTCCTGGTTCAAATCTGAACAAATGCTTGACAAGCGTATCAAGATATTTTAGTCAGAGAACGACCACAACTTCCATCCAATCCGCATCATTCCACTCCACTGAACACTCACCCACTATCCCTCAACTCTATCTTAACGTATTTCCTGACGCTCAGAACAAGCCAACGAACACCCGAGGTACATGCAAAGTACACTGGGTTCAAACAGTGCAACTTGGCTTCTGCCAAATATGACGGAAAGCCTCCGTAACCAGACTGCTGCAGAAGATGACGGAAATGTCTCAAGTGGCTATTGAAAAGATGACGGAAGGTCTGAGTGAAAGGACACCAAAAATCCAATCGCTTACTTTCGCAGATTTTGTTGATGCTAAAGACACTGAAATGTCTGTGTGACCTGAGTGTCGCCAAAGCTGATGGAAACTGAATACATCCAAAGCCTTCAGAACAAGCTGCAGAGGAGGAGGCGGGGGGGGGGGGGGGGGGGGGGGGAGGGAGGGGGGGGGGGGGAGGGGGGCGGGGGGGGGGGGGGGAGGGGGGTCCAGCGTGTTACGGACTCATGCTGTCACAATGCTACAGTTGCAGCAGCAGCAGCAGCAGCAGCAGCAGCAACAACAACAACAGCAACAACAACAACAACAACAACAACAACAACAACGATAATAATAATAAGAAGAAGAAGAAGAAGAAGAAGAATGGATTTTTTTAAAGCCTAACCTGCGGCTCAAAGCGTTGAACAAGCACAATACAACACATAATGTACATCGAGATGGGAATTTTATCAGCAATTATTCTCTCTCTCTCTCTCTCTCTCTCTCCTCTCTCTCTCTCTCTCTCTCTATATATATATATATATATATATATATATATATACAACGCTAACACATAATGTAGACAAGGGTGCAAGCGTAACTATGCAAAAGATGCACACACACACACACACACACACACACACACACACACACACCACACACACACACACACACACACACACACACACACACACACACACACTGTACAAACTAATAGGGGGTGATGGACAATTTTGATTAGCTGAAATATTCTGAGAAGATACATGTCTTGAGTTTGCACTTGAAGGAAGAGAGAGCAGCAGAGTGCCTGATGTCTCTCTGTATTCCTGGATTTGCAGCTGGAAAATAACACTTTACAGTACTAACTTCACTTTTCCAGCTTTTGAAAGGCGATAATTTATCCATACAATATATCAGTTTTGATGCAACGGAACAGCAAAAACGACAACAACAAAAAACAAAACAAAATCAACAACGGCAACAAGAAAAAGCCAACAGATCAACAAAAACTAACAAAGAAATACAAAAAAAGCAGAAAAGCGAGGAAACAAATAGATAAACTTCCTTTCACTTTCGTTGATGGAAAACTTGTAGCAAACTGGCAGCTGTAATAGCGACCTTTGGCATCAAGGCCTCAAGTCAGCTCTTATGGCAAATGCAAATTTAACCCCTTCACTGTCCCAGCCGATAACATTTCCGGGCTGAAAAGGGCAGACATACACGCCTGAAAATAACGTATTTTTATGGTCCTATAACATCTGTTTTGAGTACAGTGCATTTTGATAGGAATCTTTTCAGGTGCTCGTGCAAAGGGAAAGAAAAACCTTAATGATTTCAAATTTGGCACTTTTTCCGAGTGACGGCGCGGCCAGCATGGCGGTGAAAGAGTTAAGTCTCAGAAGAAAAAAGAAAAAGAAAAAAAAAGAAAAGAAAAAAAGAAAAAGAAAAAAAAGAAGAACTGGAGGCACTTTTGTCGCTGCAAAGTTGATTTCACGGCTGTAAAATTCTCTTCCATTTTTGCTGAGATGAAAACAAGCAAGAGGTTAAACAGAGCACCGTTTCAATCGGACAACGCAATACAAAGTTTTTGTTCTCTTGGATCCAGCAGGCGGACGATTTATTCTTCGCGTACAAATTAGCAGGAACAATACATGGATTCCACAGAGTGTCGTCAGAGAGAAGACGCGTCATGATTAATGACAGACGTCATTCCCTTCCCGCTTTGATGTTGTTTCGCTCAAGCACACATACAAAGTTTTGTATTATCGAATTAAAATAGCGTTCATGTGTGTCTTAAATATCGATCTTGTTTCGGAACGCTCACGTTCATCTTTGTGTCAGATATTTCCGCTTGTACTCAACTGCAAAAGCACAGTTATTTCTGCACAGTTGAGGCTTGCAGAACGTGCATTTTACAGCGCAGACAATTTACAGCCGCACCTCCCTAGTCAATAATGTATCCGGGCTGCCAGCCACCGGAGCAGCTGCAGTCACTGAATTAATGATATTCCGACCTCAAAGCGCTGTGCCCGACCTCCTTGTTTGGCCCATAGATAAGCCACCGCGGAACCCTCTATTGCGGCGCAGCCTGCCTTAAGTCCGTTCTTAACTGGGCGAATGTTTGTTCGCCGAAACTTTTCGGACAGTTCGACGAACTATGATTCGTTTCTTAATTGAACTTTTAGTTCGCCGAACATGGTTCGAACAGTTCGACGAACTTTACTTCGTTCTCAACTGGCTTGTAATGAGATGAAAGCTTACGGCAGACGCGCAGCAGACAGCATGATCGAAAATGTAGGCTAAAGTGAAGTCAAGTCAATATACTTTAATCATCCCTCACAGGGTAATTCATCTAACTACTATCTCATTCTGGGTCCCAGAGACAAGGCTGCGCCTCCCACAAGTCAACAAATAAAAAAAATCCCTCCGTAGCGAGTGAAGAACCTAGCGACACCGTCATCCATTTTTATTTTTATTTCTTCCTCATCCACAAGAGAGCTCTGCTCTCAGCCAATCAGAGACAATGTTCGTCGAATAGGGCGAATGTTCCCAGAACATGTCGAGCGAAGCTTTTTGGACCCTGAATATAGCTTCGTCGCAGTTGGACGAATACTCCGAACTATATTCGCGAAGCAAAAGTTCGCCCAGTTAAGAACCAAGTATATTCGCCGAATACTCCCAGCTATGCTCGCGAACAAATGTTCGCCCAATTAACCCCTTCACTGCCCCGGCACGTAAAATTTCCAGGCTGATTGATGCAGGAACGCGCCTGCAAACAGTATATTTTCCGGTCCTATAACATCTATTTTCAGTGCTCTGCGTTTTGATGAAAATCCCTCAACATGCCAGTACGAAAAAAGAAGACAAAAAGGCTCAAAGGTGTCAAATTTCGCACTTTGATGGGTCGTTTTCAAATGACATTATGGCAGTGAAGGGGTTAAGAACGGGCTTTACCGTTCGTTCCTCAGACCAGTTTAACGACGAGGTGGTTCCGGAGCGGTACTGGCGGGGACCGAGATCCCAGGAAGTGGAGCAGGAGGAGGGCGGAGGGGTGGGGGTGGGGGTGGGGGGGTGGGGTGGGGGGTTCCAACTAAACTGTCACATCTGCTTCAGTTTACAATACAACTTTATTGTCTCTGTGTAGAGAAATTTGCCTTCTGCCTCGCCATTTACTTAAAACGTTCAATTAATTTTACAGCAAAACATCAACAATTCAATAAAACACGGAGTTAAAAACCAATAAGATATAAAAGTAAATACTTAACAATAACGATGTGCATACACACATACGTACACGCGCACACACACACACACACACACGCACACGCCACACACACACACACACACACACACACACACACACACACACACACACACACACACACACACACACATACGGGCACACACACACGCATGCACACAGAGCAAATTGTCATGTGCAAATACTGCACACAATTATTATTCGTTAACTCAGAATTAAGACGGTTATGCTAATATATATTATAAACCTGATGCATACTGGGTTATTTGCCAGAGAATTAAAAAAGTAACTTAAACATCCATCAGATCAACACTATCACAGGGTGAGTAAAGCTGAGCCTTGAAACCCACAGGGCCAACATATTAAGTAGCCCTAGAATTTAAAACTGAAATAACACTTGGGATAAAATATTTTCCTGGCAGTTGGCATTTGGTATCGTCGGCCCGACCGGAGTTTCTGAAACTGAGAAAAGAGGGGGTGCTTTGCGTCCTCTAAGATCCGTGTGGTTTTCCGTTCAACTGCTGTAAGGTAGAGATCGCTTAGGGAGTCTTGTTTTGCACCAGTTATCTTTCCTGCCATCCCAACAATACGTGCCAGTTTTGCCGTCCCCTTCACACCCAGGTTCCCGTACTAGAAACCAGTGTTAAAAGCTAAAACGTTCTGTGCAACAATGAGAGCCATTTCAACGTTTCATTTAGTGTGAGCTAAGGGTAAAGTCTCAAAGTGGTGTCCACAGACCACAACTTTTGAAAAGAGAGGAGAGTCGAAGCTGAATCGAACCGAGGTCCTTCTACTTACCAGCTGAAAGTCTTACCGCTCGGCCAAACCGATTCACTAGTTCGTCTTTTGTTTCTTTTCTTTTCCATTTCCTGTTTGAATAGCGGTAGCACAGTCATTTATGATGAATGGCGTATGCCACAGTTTTTATCTGTGTTTTCAACACTTCAATTATTACTTGCGGAAATGTAGGTCGCTTGATTTGGTAAGACAGTAGTTGCCGAAAGAGCAGCGCTACCCATTCCAAAACACCAAACAATGATTATGGTATTTTCGTGTGTCAAAGCATTTGTATGGTTGCCAGTGCTTGCGACTCTAAACGTGCACACATATCTTGAAGCATACAGCTGCACACTGAGACTTCACAGACACCGTAAGAGAGTCTGGACTGAAAGTTGACACTGGGAGAGAGAGAGAGAGAGAGAGAGAGAGAGAGAGAGAGAGAGAGAGAGAGAGAGAGAGAGAGAGAGAGAGAGAGAGAGAGAGAGAGAGAGAGACCTTGGGA
>JABMCL010001016.1:455000-462500 GCA_018857735.1 Alviniconcha marisindica
GACAACTGGTGTTTCTGTCTGGTAGCGATTGTCATTGACTTGGTCTTGGTCGGATTGATGACCATATGATTATTATCACACCAATTGGATACCTGATCAAAACTGTCTTGCATATTGTTTCCTGATTTGCCTAATATATTTTCCAGATGTGTGCAGTGTTGTGTCTCTGCAAGCATGTCACAATCAACAGATATATCTTTCACGTGAAATGGAAGGTCATTGATAAAGAGACTAAAAAGAATAGGTCTCCAAAACAGAACCTTGTGGTACACCATACTTTACAGATTCTTTGGAGGAGTAAGAGCCATGGAGTAAGACGCATTGCGTTCTTTATGAAGATATGATTTAAAAAATGGTAAGAACTTGAGTTTTTAAGATAAATGGCGAGCTTCTTCAATAGAATATTGTGATCAACCAGGTCGAAAGCTTCTTTAGTCTAGGAATACTACTCCAGACACCTCAGATTATTCATGGCTGTAGCCAAGTATTTGTGAGACGTGCATGCAGTGTTGCGGGAGTATTTACGTCTAAATCCAGACTGAAAGGGGTGAAGGAGTTGCCGCTTTTCTAAGTAATCATTTAAATAAATGTCACATGCTTTTCGAGAAGTTTTGACAAAACAGACAGAAGTGATATTGGTCTGTAATTGGTTGGATTTGTTTTATCCGTAGATTTTGGAAGCGGAACCACTTTGGCTTTTTTAAGCTCAGACGGAAAAACGTTTTTCTCAATGCATAAGTTAAAAACATATGTAAGCGAGTCTATTATGTATGGCAATGACAATTTTAGTAGCTGGTTGCTTATACCATCCAGACCAGACGATGTTTTGTTTTCCAGCCTCGATATGTATTTGCCTAGTTCCGAAACGGAGAGATATGGGATGACAAATGGGTCTTGCCCGTTCCGAAACGGAGAGATATGGGATGACAAATGGGTCTTGCCCGCTAGTTTTTTGTTTGCAGAAATCATGTAGAGGATTTGAGCACTCATATACATTTGTTCTTGGTTCTATTAATGATTCTGACACAGACAGGAAATGGTTATTGAAAACATTTGCAGTTAGATTTTTCGGGATGTCGGCAGAAGTAGAACGATGTCCTTTCGTAAACACATTTAGAGCACGCCACACAGATGCTATATTGTTATCACGCTCTGTGAGCTTTTGGAAGTATTCTTTTTTGGCTTTTCTCACAAGGTTTTTTACTTTATTTCTTAATTTCTTGTATTCAGGGAAACATTTTTCTCTCTTTTGTTTGTCTCTCTCTGCCATTGTTTCCTTGATGTCTTTGTTAAGCCATGGTGGTAACTTTGGATGTTTTACCCGCTTGCGCTTTAAAGGTGCATGTCTATTGACAACAGTGAGATAGACATTATACCATGTCGCCAAGCTTTATCGGGATCAGTACAATTTAGGACTTCAGTGAACGGGGCCCAGTGCAGGTCATTGAAAAAGGCAGCCTTATTAAAATGTTTGAAAGATCGAAATGATATATATGAATGGGTTTTGGGCTCACATTTTGGAAGCTTAATCGATCTTGAACAGGAGATGGGACAATGGTCACTTAAAGCTCAGGTCAGGTACACTGACCTCGGTGATTACGTCTGGGTTGTTTGTATATATATGGTCAATAAGAGTGGCAGACGTCTGTGTAATTCTAGTAGGTGATTTCACAAGCTGGGTTAAGCCTAGCAGTGTAATAGTAGAGTCCCAGGAAGAGTGTGGCTTTAGTAAATCAATATTAAAATCTCCTAGTACAAGAATATCAGCATGGGTTTAACAGTATGGATGTTATCTATCATTTGTACAAAGTTGTCAAACCTTCATAAGAAGCAGAAGGGTTTCTGTATAAAATAAAATAAAAAAATAAATATTAGGAGCGTTCGTACTTGGTTTCAGTTCAAGCCAAATGCATTCGACAAGGTCATTTCAAGGTCTTGACGCCTGTGTGTAATGTCAGCAATAGAGTTGTGTATGTATACTGCAATACCAGTCTGTCCAATAGCAATTGAATCTTTTCTCGAAATACAATAATTTGGAATGTTAATATCCTGGTCAGAAATTCTGGAGTCTAGTCGTGACTCTGTGATACCAAAAATGTTATAGTTAGGCGTTGACTGGCTAAGGAAAACACACAGATCAGGAACCTTGTTATACAAATGGTACACATTCTGATGACCAACGCGCAACAAAAAAAATTGGGGTTAAAAATTTAAACGAAAAAAGGAAATTATGAAAAAAGAGCAAACCGGAAAAAGAAAAAGAAAAAAAAAAACACTCGAAAAAAATACGTTTCACAAAGAGACGCAAAACCAAAATTCAACAGAATCGTAAAATTAACGAAAACAAAGCACGCAAAGGGGCAGCAAAAAGACAAAAGAAAAACACGTTCGTAAAATGAACTTCCACGATAATTTACACAAATAAAAAGGTCCACTGACTAGATCCGTTATTATTACGCAGTAAACTAGTATTGTAATAAATGTTGGACGTGGGAGTTACGCTTGTATACCTTGTTAGAACGGGAACAGTAACCTTTTATACCTTTTCAGAAGGGGCACAATGAGCTTCAAATAGGCCTGGAGGACGCTACGCTACAAAGATCATCATTTACTGAGACTGGGATCGGGGCTGATGTATATCAAAACTGCATATACAGATGTAGTGTTCTGTTACATTAAAATCATGCATACAAAGAGAGAGAGAGAGCAGAGAGGGAGAGAGAGAGAGGGAGAGAGAGGAGAGAGAGAGAGGAGAGAGAGAGAAAGGAGAGAAGAAGAGAGAGAGAGAGAGAGAGAGAAGAAGGGAAAAAGAGAGAGAGAGAGGAGAGAGAGAGAGAGAGAGAGAGAGAGAGAGAGAGGGAGAGAGGAGAGGGAGAGGGGAGAGAGGGAGGAGAGAGGGAGAGAGAGAGAGAGGGAGGAGGGAAAAGAGAGAGAGAGAGAGGAGAGAGAGAGAGGGTGAAAGAGGGGGGTGGGGGGGGGGGGGGGGGGGTAGACAGGTGGGGGGGGGGGGGGTAGACAGGTAGATAGACTGCATGATCCCTACAGCCAAAGAGAATCCAAGGCGGACACACAGACAGCGTGATGCACACAGACAGCAACTCCAGTGCTCCAGTGCTCTACCCAGTCGGCCACAAACAAATCAGCGCCAACAATGAAGCAAAGTGCACAGAAGACAAACACAGCTCTACAAAACCAGCCTGGGGCTGCACGTCCCATGACTGTCAGAGGTCGTCGGAAACATTATTACGGTCGGGTGAAGCAGGACGTGGGCACACAGGCAGCTCTTGGCAGCAGAAAAAACACACGAGGCTACACTCAGCCAAACTGCTGATAAAACAGAGGGAAGCGACTGATTGTTTTTACTCCCAACGGAGCTGAGGCGTGTGTGTGTGTGTGTGTGTGTGTGTGTGCGCGCGCGCACTCGCTGGTTTGTGTGCGCCTCTGTGCGCGTGCGTGCGTGAGTGCGTGCGTGTGAGTGTGTGTTTGTGTGTGTGCGTGCGTGCGTGTGTGTGTGTGTGTGTGTGTGTGTGTGTGTGTGTGTGTGTGCGTGTGTGTGTGCGTGCGTGCGTGCGTGCGCGCGCGCGCGTGATGTGTGTGTGTGTGTGTGTGTGTGTGTGTGTGAGAGAGAGAGAGAGAGAGAGAGAGAGAGAGAGAGAGAGAGAGAGAGAGAGAGAGAGAAGACAGATTGAGACATAATATAATTAAGTTTTACTCGTGTATTTTTAACGTTTTACCAATATATATATTATTTTTTTCATATTACTTTTGTTTTTAGTTCGGCATCTACAGCGCTTTGAGCCTCATACACGTATTATGCGCATTATAGAAAGATTGAGAGCTTTAGAAATGTACTGAGTATTGATATTTCTAGTTTAGAGTGTCTGCGGTATAGTCTTTCTGTAAACTCGACACCGTGCATTCAGTGGTCTTGGCCAGCCTGCAGGACCTGTTGACCGAGACAAGTGCCACGTCATCAGAGCAATTCAAACGAGAACTCCTCGGGCTGTGGCAGGATCAATGAAAATCAATAATCAGTTCAAAGGACGATTTTTCGCAAGTTAAGTGAATCAGTTTACTGGCAGTCGGAGTTGTGTCAGTTTGAAAAGAGCCTTGGCCAGGACATACCTTGTTTGCTTTAAAACAGATTACATCGCGTATTTTTTGAAATAACGATTCGCCCCCCCCCCCTCCCCTCCGCACACACACCAATTCCGCCCAACCGCCAAAACACACACATGACTTCATAGGGATCAATTTTGTGCACGTCCTCGCTAATTTCTTAGCAGAAGAAACACTATCATCATCAGAAAATGATATCAGTCCCTATCTGTTCCATCATCTGAGCGTCCTTCGTTCATTTAAGTTTTCAATTCCCTAAGTGTTTAAAGTCCACAGAAACCATAAGGTTTATCAGGGACGGGGAGAAGGGGGGGGGGGGGGGGGGGGTGGGGGAAGAGGGAGTTTATATACCTATCGCTACACTGTCACCACCAGAATGACTTCTGCATTAAGATGGGCAGCGATGGGAGCCATTTTAATGTTTCAGTAGGAAGTGGTGGACAAAGTCACAAGACATTGTCCACAAACCACAACCTTTTTGAAGAGAAAGGAGAGCCGAAGCGGTATCGAACCGAGATCCTTCCGCTTACCAGCCTAACGTCTCACCGCTAGGCCACACCGGTTCACAATTCCCTGTGTCCAGTAGGCCTTTTATAACCGACTGGATGAGTCAGTGGTGCAGGCGAGAGTACTCTCTCTCTCTCTCTCTCTCTCTGGAAAGCCCAGGTTAAGCACGATGGAGCGTGGTCACCACATGGATGGCTGACTGTTACGTGCTAGGCTTCACGCCCTGAGATTTCTCCGGAGTCAAATTTTGTGCAGACTACAAAAGTCCTTCGGATGAGACTATAAACCGAGATCCGCTGTGTGTAAACGCATGCAAAAAGATCACATACGCACGTTAAAGATCCTGTAGTCTTTTAAAAAAAAATTTTTTTTATAACACTTTATGTAAATTGTTTTGGTAGGACTGTGCTCTACATGTGTATAGAATATCATATTTAGGTTAATATGTATCATGTGAGCGCTCAGGGCGTTGATGAGCGCATGATAAATGTACATTATTATTGTAGTGCATGTCAGAGTTCGGTGGATTATGGAAACACCAAAATAGCCCAGCGTGCACTAAGAGTGTCAGAGTCTTCACAATGTTGAAGTTGGACAGTATGATACTGAAGAAGAAGAAGAAGAAGAAGAAGAAGAAGAAGAAGAAGAAACTGCTGTGTTCTGGCTGAATATCTCATCCAATATCTTCGCGTTTGTCCCTTCTTCAATGCTGTTTATTATAACACCGCATTTATTGCTCGTGGTTTCTTATCCAGGCGCTTTTCATCACCAGCTCTTATTTTACAGTCAACAATAGGTCTATTACAGCCGCGATTTTTCACCTGATTAGTTTTTATTATGTAGACATTGTTTTGTTTTTGTTTTTTGTTTTTTACTGCGGTTTGTTGCTGAGGACATTGGATTTTCTAACCGGTGTTTGTTTGTTATTCTGTCATGCAGTGAACGTCTCCAGTTTTCCTTTCAGCGTATTGTCCGTGAAACTTTCTGTTTTTGTTTGTTGTTGTTGTTCTTTTGCCCCGTCGCAACACTGGCTAGATCCAATATCCCTGGCACTGTGCTTGCTGTATTTCTCCTTACCTCCCCTGTGTTTGCTTTATTTCTCCTTACCTCCCCTGTCCTTGCTTTATTTCTCCTTACCTCCCCTGTGCTTGCTTTATTTCTCCTTACTTCCCCTGTGCTTGCTTTATTTCTCCTTACCTCCCCTGTGCATGCTTTATTTCTCCTTACCTCCCTTGTGCTTGCTTTATTGCTCTTTACCTCCCCTGTGCTTGCTTTACTTCTCCTTACCTCCCCTGTGCTTGCTTTTTTTTCTCTTTACCTCCCCTGTGCTCGCTTTACTTCTCCTTACCTCCCATGTGCTTGCTTCATTTCTCCTTACCTCCCCTGTGCATGCTTGATTTCTCCTTACCTCCCCTGTGCTTGCTTTATTTCTCTTTACCTCCCCTGTGCATGCTTTATTTCTCCTTACCTCCCTTGTGCTTGCTTAATTTCTCTTTACCTCCCCTGTGCTTGCTTTATTTCTCCTTACATCCCCTGTGCTTGCTTTATTTCTCTTTACCTCCCTTGTGCTTGCTTTATTTCTCCTTACCTCCCCTGTGCATGCTTTATTTCTCCTTACCTCCCCTGTGCATGCTTTATTTCTCCTTACCTCCCCTGTGCTTGCTTTATTTCTCTTTACCTCCCCTGTGCTTGCTTTATTTCTCCTTACCTCCCCTGTGCTTGCTTTATTTCTCCTTACCTCCCCTGTGCTTGCTTTATTTCTCCTTACCTCCTCTGTGCTTGATTTATTTCTCCTTACCTCCCCTGTGCTTGCTTTATTTCTCCTTACCTCCCCTGTGCCTACTTTATTTCTCCTTACTTCCCCTGTGCTTGCTTTATTTCCCCTTCAATAAGCTCCCCACGCTCTCCTGGGTTAGTTCAACACAGTACCACATGTTAGTCAGTTCATTGTGCACTCTGCCAGCCAACACAATACCGCCTGTTGGACAATTCATCGTACACCCTGCTAATCAAAACAGTACCGCCTGTTGGCCAATTCATCGTACACCCTGCTAATCAAAACAGTACCGCCTGTTGGCCAATTCATCGGACACCCTGCCAATCAAAACAGTACTGCTTGTTGGACAATTCATCGTACACCCTGCTAATCAAAACAGTACGCAGTTAAAACGTATGGTGTGTGGGGGGTGGGGGTGGGGGGTGGGGGGATTTGGAAAGAATAAAGGTGCATTCTTTTGATCGTGAAGTTCAAAATTAGGACAAGGAAAAATATTGGTCAACGGGCAAAGCATGCGTAGCTACATTCTGACCTTTTTCAAGCTTTAAAACGGAGAACCTTTGTCAGCTCTAGGTTCCGATCGTGATGGCAATTACTGTTAAATTATTATTTTCAAAGTGTTGTCCTTCCTTCCTTTCTCTGTGTTTGCTTGGTCCCTTTTCAACGTTTTGTCTTTCCTTTGTTTGTGTTTGTTTGGTCCCTTTTCAACGTGTTGTCTTTCCTTTGTTTGTGTTTGTTTGCTCCCTCTTCAACGTGTTGTCCATCCTTCCTTTGTTTGTGTTTGTTTGGTCCCTTTTCAACGTGTTGTCCATCCTTCCTTTGTTTGTGTTTGGTTGGTCCCTTTTCAACGTGTTGTCCTTCCTTTGTTTGTGTTTGGTCCCTTTTCAACGTGTTGTCCATCCTTCCTTTGTTTGTGTTTGTTTGTTCCCTTTTCAACGTGTTGTCCTTTCTTTGTTTGTGTTTGTTTGGTTCCTTTTCAACGTGTTGTCCTTCCTTTGTTTGTGTTTGTTTGGTCCCTTTTCAACGTGTTGTCCATCCTTCCTTTGTTTGTGTTTGTTTGGTCCCCTTTTTTGTGTGTGATGAAAAACATGTCTGAG
>JABMCL010001016.1:472500-480000 GCA_018857735.1 Alviniconcha marisindica
GGACCACGACACGTAGTGGACAGCGGTGTGGGCGAGTCCGGTGACGGCTGGACCACGACACGTAGGTGGCCAGCGGTGTGGACGAGTCCGGTGACGGCTGGACCACGACACGTAGTGGACAGCGGTGTGGGCGAGTCCGGTGACGGCTGGACCACGACACGTAGTGAACCGCAGACCGGGACCCTTAACATTAAGGAAAGGCCGGTCAGTAATGAGAAGTGATATGGATGGGATCAGGATGAGGGTGGCATAGGATGAGAGTGTGGCATAGGGTGAGAGTGGCATAGGATGAGAGTGTGGCATAGGATGAGAGTGTGGCACAGGGTGAGAGTGGCATAGGATGAGAGTATGGCATAGGATGAGAGTGTGGCATGGGACAAGAGTGTGGCATAGGATGAGAGTGTGGCATGGGACAAGAGTGTGGCATATGATGAGGGTGTGGCATGGGACAAGAGTGTGGCATAGGACGAGGGTGTGGCATGGGACAAGGGTGTGGCATATGATGAGGGTGTGGCATGAGACAAGAGTGTGGCATAGGATGAGAGTGTGGCATAGGATCTGAGTGTGGCATGGGATGAGTGTGCCATGGGTTGTGAGTGTGGTATTGGGTGAGAGTGTGGCAGAGGACAAGGGTGTGGCATAGGACACGTGTAGCATAGGACGAGGGTGTGGTAAGTAAGTAACTTGGTGTTTTACGCCAGGTCAACCATTACGGTTATGGGGGTGTGGCATGGGATGAGAGTGTGGCATAGGGTGAGAGTGAGACATACGATGAGAGTGTGGATGAAAGGGTGAAAGTGTGGCATAAGACAAAGGTGTGGCATGGGATGGGACAGTGGCATGGGATGGGAGCGTGGCGTAGGATGGGATTGTGGCATACGATAAGAATGCGGCATATAACGTGAGTGCGGCATATGATAGGAGTGTGGCATAAGACAGGAGTGTGGCATAAGACAGGAGTGTGGCGTACAGGGGAAGTGTAGCATGGGACGGAAAAGTGGCATGGGTTTTTGTAAGTGTAGCATATAGGACAGGAATGTGGCATAGGATAGGAGCGTAGCATATGGTAAGACTGTCGAAAATGACGTGAGTGTGGCATAGGACGGGAGTGTAAAATGGGAAGGGAATATGGCACAGGATGTGAGTGTGGCAAATGCTGGGAGAGTGGCATGGGGCGGGAGTGTGGCATGAGGTATATGAATTCAACGCCCAGTCAAGCCGCCAGTTGGTATGATGATGATCTGACAGTTAGCCTATACTCAAGCAGAAATGTTCAGCTACGATTTACAAAGTCTACCATACTTCCACAAGCAGTCATTTTCACGCGTGCTCTACACCGCGCGGAGGACACGTGAGAAAGGTGCCCGATGTGTGTACAAAGGACCAGGTTTTGCAAGTACGACCTGCCAGTGAAACAGTATCGGTTCAAAGGTCATTAAGCTCGTGCCATCGGATGGCAAAGCCTTGGCTTAGTTCAGAAAGCAATATCTATAGACAGTTCCTAGTGTGAGCATGCAGTCGATGGGCTCGTTGCCACGTTTATAGACAGCCAAAAAAAATGTGAAAGATGTCCCAAAACGCGACCATCCACAAAACAATCAATGATTGGTAATTGATTATGGACTTTCTCAGTTTGTCCTGTGATTTATTTGGTAGAAATACCACAAAAGATTTACGCCCTGTATTTCTTAAATCTTCTGATCGTTCAGGCTAGAGTATAATACGCAACGACCGGCGCTGGCCGTATCGACCTGCCCGGATTCCTAATACTCTCCACCCCAGACGCAGAGTTTAGATGCTGGCGCAAGTCTGTGGAGACTTTGGGTAATCCCTCAACTCAGACACAACCTATAATTCACTCCAGCGTTTGATGGAACAGTAGCTGATCATTCCGCGAGCGGTCCCGGGGAGGGGGTGTGGGTTTGAGAAACAGCTGAGCCGCGCCTGGCAACAGCTACAGTGGGAAACATCACCGCTAACCGAGCTGTCACTGTGAAGTATCAGCCACAGCAAACGGATAAAAGATAACGCCGTGAACTATGTGCTTGATGAGCTTTTTTTGTCAGTGTGCTCCACGCAGCTGCTAGACCCGTCACCTGTTATTGGCTTTTACCTAAAGAAAGAAGGTCCCACCCGCAAAGAACTTCGTGTGTGTGTGTGTGTGTGTGTGTGTGTGTGTGTGTGTGTGTGTGTGTGTGTGTGTGTGTGTGTGTGTGTGTGTGTGTGTGTGTGTGTGTGTGTGTGTGTGTGTGTGCTGTGTGTGTGTGTGTGTGTGTGTGTGTGTGTGTGTGTGTGTGTGTGTGTGTGTGTGTGTGTGAGTCTGTGTCTGTTTGTATGTGTGTTTATGTGTTTATGTGTGTGAGTGCGTGCTTGCGTGTATATGTGTGTGTGTGTGTGTGTGTGTGTGTGTGTGTGTGTGTGTGTGTGTGTGTGTGTGTGTGTGTGTGTGTGTGTGCGTGTGTGGTGTGTGTGTGTGTGCGTGTGTGCTTGTTTGTTTGTGTGTGTGTGTGTGTGTGTGTGTGTGTGTGTGTGTGTGTGTGTTTGTGTGTGTGCGTGTGTGCTTGTTGTGTGTGTGTGTGTGTGTGTGTGTGTGTGTGTGTGTGTGTGTGTGTGTGTGTGTGTGTGTGTGTGTGTGTGTGTGTGTGTTTATATGCGTGTGTGAGCCTGTGTGTGTTTGTATGTGTGTTTGTATGTGTGTTTATATGTTTATGTGTGTGGGTGCGTACGTGTATGTGTGTTTGTGTGTGTGTGTGTGTGTGTGTGTGTGTGTGTGTGTGTGTGTGTGTGTGTGCGCGTGCGCGCGTGCGCGTGTGTGTGTGTGCGCGCGCTTAGAGTACTACTCTCTCCGGTCAAGATTCTGCGCTTAATAAGTACTTTAATTAGTATTATTAAACCCGAATTATTTTGAGTGTTTTAATTTGGCGGGGTAAGGCAGCGGTGGGGTGGGGGGAGACGACTGGTGAACAGGGCTGACAAGGGGAAAGCACACACCACAGCCGCTACGATGGCTCCAGCTGCCATAGCACAAGTGAGGACTCTCGCTCGCTTTGAGGGATGCTAAGGTGCACGTGAACATCCACAGCCACACCCACACCTACACACCCACACGTACACAGCCATACCTACACACCACAGCTACAGTACACGTACACACCACATCCATACCTACACACCCACACCTACACACCTACACGTACACAGCCATACCTACACGCTCACAGCCATACCTACACACCCACACCTACACACCTACACGTACACAGCCATACCTACACACCCGCACCTACACACCCACACGTACACAGCCATACCTACACACCCACAGCCATACCTGCACACCCTCAGCGACTCCTACACATCCACACCTACACACCCACACGTACACAGTCATACCTACACACCCACACATAGACACCCACACATACGCACCCACACGTACACAGTCATACCTACACACCCACACATAGACACCCACACATACGCACCCACACATACACATCCATACCTACACACCCACAGCCACTCCTACGCACCCACACATACACATCCACAACTACTCCTACACACCCACACCTATACACCCACAGCCACTCCTACATACCCACACCTACACACCCACAGCCACTCCTACACAGCCATACCTACACACCCACAGCCACTCCTACACACCCACACCTACACACCCACTCCTACATACCCACACCTACACACCCACACCCACTCCTACACACCCATACCTACACACCCAACTCATACACACCCACAGCCACTCCTACACAGCCATACCTACACACCCACACCCACTCCTACACACCCACACCTACACATCCAGAGACCACATCTACACACCCACACCTAAACTGTAATACCTACACACCCACACCTACACCTACACACACACCTACACCTACACAGCCACACCTCCACACTTACACCTCCACCCCCACACTCACAGCCACAAACACACCCGCACCCCCCCCCCCCCCCCACACACACACACGCACGCACGCACGCACGCATTCACGCACGCATTCACGCACTCAGATATGGACGCACACACAACGCATACACGCACCACACACACACACACACACACACACACACACACACACACACACACACACACACACACACACACAATCTGGTACCATGCCATTTCTGTACCATGCCATTCCTGTTTCATGTACCCCCAAAGGGGCTTTCTGAAATAATATTCTTGACTTGTACCAGAATATCCGTTGCGATGGCAAGAACATCTCCTCTCTGTCTGTCTGTCAGTCTGTCTGTCTGTCTGTCTGTCTGTACCTCTGTCTCTTTTGCCCACTCTCTCTGTATCTCTGTCTCTCTATAACCCCCCCCCCCCCACCCCAATCTCTCTCCCTCTCTGTGTGTCTCATGTTTCACTGCTTAATGTCACCCGATACACTCCATGTTTGTCTGCTGCAGCTGCCCGAGTGGGAGCCTATTATACGAACGCCAATTAGAAAACACCTGATACACGTACATCTTTTTTTTCTTAAACACCCCCCCCCCCCCCCCCCCCCCCCCCCCCACACACACACTAAACAAACAAAGTCTCCCATTTCGCATCAATATCCCCAAAGTACACAGCTTGAAAAAGGGGCTCATTCCTCCAAAGTGCCGTAGATCACCAGCTTTTGTTTTTGTTTTGTTTTTGAAGCCTTGAATACTACAAAGCAATCCACGAGAATTGGAATTGCCTGAATGGTCAGTCCTGTTGTTCTGGGCCGGAGGCCTGGCAATAAAATGATCTGATCTTCTCTTGTGTCTAATGCAGTGAACGTCTGATTCACTGCGCAATTATGCCATAGGTCAGTTTAATAAGTCAGATTGAACAGAAAGCCTGAAAGTAGAATACAGAATTTCTGGCAGCACGCGAGGCTAAATTCTGACTTATTCTCACATCAAGCTTAAAAGGAAAGACATTTCGACCTAGCTCTCACCTCTGGATTCCCAACAGAAAGGCAACGTTCGCGTGTCGTCACTTCGACAGTAAACCCGTCTTACCTTCCGACTTCGCTCTGAAGCAGTCATTATTATCAAACATCACGCACCCTCCGATCCTCATGCGGAACGATTCTGACAATCCTTTAATGTAATTTCAAATCTGTCGGTGAGCTCTGTCAGTCATCAGTCTGGAATTCTGTGCCTGCCTGTCAGCAAAATCTCCCACTCCATCAGAGTCAAAGCTCCCATGAAGACACTCCTGTTTGGACAGGCCTTTGTGCAAACCTAGGAAGCCCATTGTCAGAGTCAACGCTCCCATCAAGGCAGGCCTTTGCGCAAACCTAGGAGGACCAACGTCAGAGTCAACGCTCCCATCAAGGCAGGGCCGCGGGGAAATTCTGGGGCTTATTCTCACATCAAGCTCCATCAAGGAAAGACATTTCGAAAACCCAAGGCCCCCTCAAACCCCCCTGGATTTCGCAAACCAGAAAGGCCCAAAGTTCAACGCTCCCATCAAGTCACCTTTTCGAAAATAGGAGACCAACGTCAGATAACGCTCCCATCCGGCCTTTGCGCAAACCTGGAACCAACGTCAGAGTCAACGCTCCCATCAAGGCAGGCCTTTCGCAAACCTAGGAGGCAACGTCAGACAACGCTCCCCTTTTTAAAGGCAGGCCTTTGCGCAAACCTAGGAGGCCAACTCAGAGTCAACGCTCCCATCAAGGCAGGCCTTTGCGCAAACCTAGGAGGACCAACGTCAGAGTCAACGCTCCCATCAAGGCAGGTTGCGCAAACCTAGGAGGACCAACGTCAGAGTCAACGCTCCCATCAAGGCAGGCCTTTGCGCAAACCTAGGAGGACCAACGTCAGAGTCAACGCTCCCATCAAGGCAGGCCTTTGCGCAAACCTAGGAGGACCAACGTCAGAGTCAACGCTCCCATCAAGGCAGGCCTTTGCGCAAACCTAGGAGGACCAACGTCAGAGTCAACGCTCCCATCAAGGCAGGCCTTTGCACAAACCTAGGAGGACCAACGTCAGAGTCAACGCTCCCATCAAGGCAGGCCTTTGCACAAACCTAGGAGGACCAACGTCAGAGTCAACGCTCCCATCAAGGCAGGCCTTTGCACAAACCTAGGAGGACCAACGTCAGAGTCAACGCTCCCATCAAGGCAGGCCTTTGCACAAACCTAGGAGGACCAACGTCAGAGTCAAAGTTCCCAAAACCTAGGAGGATCATTTCAGCGAGCATGGATCATGCGTATGTGTAATACTGGTGTGTACTTGCGCTCTGATGTTTTGTCCAACTGCATAAGAGCTGCATAAGAGTCATCTATTATTGTTATTGTTATTATTACTAGCATCATTAGATGGCTTTAATTCCAGCATCCCAAACAAGTCACGGGAGGCTTCCCTGGCCAGCTCCACGAAAACTGAAGAGGCATACTGCACACTGCAGCTACACTGTCAAATAGTACGGATCTGCAGCTACACTGTCAAATAGTACGGATCTGCACAATGCAACTACACTGTCAAATAGTACGGATCTGCAAACAAAAGCTACGCTGTCAAATAGTACGGATCTTCACTCTGCAGCTACACTGTCAAATAGTACGGATCTGCAAACTGCAGCTACACTGTCAGATAGTACGGATCTGCACAATGAGCTACACTGTCAAATAGTACGGATCTGCACAATGCAGCTATATTGTGAAATAGTACGGATCTGCACAATGCAGCTATATCGTGAAATAGTACGGATCTGCACAATGCAGCTATATTGTAAAATAGTACGGATCTGCACAATGCAGTTACACTGTCAAATAGTACGGATTTCTCCTGTTTATTTCATCGACAGGATACATTTTTCATTTATAAATTTACGCTACAGTACCTTCGAAAACAAACCCATCGTTTTCTTAAAAAATAATGCTGCGGAAGTGAGCGTCTCCTTTTCCCGATAGCACATTGGGTTGTAAACAAGTGTAAGCAAGTTAGTTAATACGCGGTTGAACCGGTCTGCTCTCACGCAGCAGAATCCGTTATCGGAGTTTCTCGAGGTAATGATAACTTCGATATAATTTATTACACTGTGAAGATAGCAGCACGCAGAAACTGAAACGCACTCGCACTCAAGGCAGCCATTCGATCGAACAACAAAACACCCCCCAAACCCTCCACATGTTCAGAACATGTTTACAGACACAGGTGGCATGTACGCTGAGAACGAGGGAGTGCAATGAGAGTGCGGTGAGAGCTGTATCGCCAGCTTGCTCGCAAACGATGTGCTCGTGCTCACTCCCTGAAACAAAGTGATAGACTGAGCACAAGGCGTGATCCCAGATCTCGCGCAGACTAATGACTAATTAAACCCTCTGGCCCCAGGTGGCAGAGGCGTGCTTCAGTGCCTCTTTCACCTTCGCAAGTAGGCTAAACAAGCACGTGCGTATTGGTAGCCTGTCAAACTGGCCCATAACAAAGCTCGGGCCAGCGGATATATAAGCGCATCAGTCTTTGGCAGAACGGGAGGGTGGG
>JABMCL010001016.1:485000-492500 GCA_018857735.1 Alviniconcha marisindica
CAGCAACAACAGCCAACAACAGCCAACAGCAAAATGAACCAAAAACCAAGCGAGCGAGCGAGCGAGCGAGCGAGCGAGAGAGAGAGAGAGAGAGAGAGAGAGAGAGAGAGAGAGAGAGAGAGAGAGAGAGAGAGAGAGAGAGAGAGAGAGAGAGAGAGAGAGAGAGCCTTTCAACCACTGAATACAGACACGGCATGCACTCACGCACACACGCACGTACACACCCATGAACACACACACACACACAAACACACACACACACACACACACACACACACACACACACACACACACACACACACACACACACACACACATACACACAGAGACCAATACACACACACACACACACACACACACACACACACACACACACACACACACACACACCACACACACACACACACACACACACACACACACACAGCCACACACACGTCACACCCTGTACACACACACACACACACACACACACACACACACACACACACACAACACACACACACACACACACACACACACACACACACACACACACACACACACACACACAACACACACACACACACACACACACACACACACACACCACACACACACACACACACACACACGCACATACACACACACATACACACATACACACACACAATCACACACACACACACACACACACACACACACACACACACTAACACACACACACACACACACACACACAACCCCACACACACACACACACACACACACACACACACACACACACACTAAACCAAGCTGAAGATTTAATGTAGAAACTGTAAGATGTTCTTCGGCGTATGTGATATGTTATTACCGAGAGCAAAAAACTTAAAATAAAATAAGAAATTCAGAAAAATAAAACAATTTTTTCTCTCTCTCGAAAAGAACGATTCAGTTTCACAAATCCTTTTAGAGGTGGTATCATTTACACTGAATGTACCGACGCAAATCGACAACAAGAGACAAGAAGAAGATCAAATGACTCGCGACAAAGGCGTCATCTTTGCCAAACTAGGTCGCGAGATCAAGGATAACGTGACAGGAATATCACGTCAAATCATAATTATTTGACTTCTTTTTCTCTCTTTGGGGGGGGGGGGTGGTTTTTTTTGTGTGTCCCTATTTTGTTTGTGACAAAATCAAACCCAATAATGTCTCCGGAAAGTTTGAGAAATAATCAGTTTTTGTCATGTTAAATAAACACTCCGGAGCTTCGATGAAAGCGAACAAACAGGCGTAGCTAGAACATTTAATTCCGTTTACAGTGAGAGAGAGAGAGAGAGAGAGAGAGAGAGAGAGAGAGAGAGAGAGAGAGAGAGAGAGAGAGAGAGAGAGAGAGAGAGAGAGAGAGACAGACAGACAGACAGACAGACAGACAGACAGACAGACAGACAGACAGACAGACAGAGATAGACAGACAAGAGACAGAGAGACACAGAGTGAGAGACAGAGAGTTGTGCTGGTGTTGACGATAATGAAGTCTCACGAACGACAACACTGATGATTCCAATGATACAGGCCTAGGTCGGAAGCAGTGAAGGAGACTTCCAGTGAAGACACTACGCCTGAAGACGTTAAACAGGTGCGAACATGTTCCTTTACAAATACATTCTCTCTCTCTCTCTCTCTCTCTCTCTCTCTCTCTCTCTCTCTCTCTCTCTCTCTCCCTCATTCCCCCCCCCCCCTCTCTCTCCCTCCCTCTCTCTCTCTCTGTTATGTTGAGGAGACTTAACAATTCCAAAACTAGGTAACTAACTGACTGTCTGTCTGTATGTTTGTCTCTCTTTCTCTCTGTCTTTCTCTCGTGCACAGCTGAACTTTTCAAAATGTGCTCACTAGAAAAGCAAAAGGATTATTATGAGTGTAATTGGAAGCAAAAAAAAAAAAAAAAAAAAAGGTTCGCTTGTGACATACTTGCATTTTATCTTGCAAAGCCTGATCGGAACTCTGCGTACTCAACCAGGGCAGTAACGCAACAAAGGACGATGTTCCCATAACGACCAGATCCCTCTCTTTAAAGCGTCCTGCTTAAAGACTCGAGGCAATGGAACTTAGGTGCTGTGTGGGAAAGTTTGAATTATTGATGAGAAGAATCCATTGAAATCCCCACGAACTATCTCCTAACCACAGAAGATATGACATAGTGTTTCTCCCACATTTGTTTTTAAATCGTCATGCACTCTAAATAACCCGAAATAAATGTGTGTTTGTTCCTTTGAAAAAGGTACTTGTGCTGAAACGTTGAGCACTGTCTTGGATTTCGTTTCGTCTCTTTTATTTCAGAACGATGGCAATCAACTTTGTTTTTGTTTGTTTTGTTTTTTGGTGTGGGAAGATCGAAACACAGAGCTGTCGCCGCAAGTTGAAGGACAACTTTGAAATAATAATAATCTGTACGAATCTGTGCCTCTCGTCCGATGAGCACGGGGTAATTTCACCCAAAAATGAAAAACAATTGTCAAAACTCCATAAATTATACTCTTCTTGTGTCTCTCCCGCTTCTCTGTCGCTTCATACACACACACACACACACACACACACGCACACGCACGCACGCACGCACGCACGCACGCACGCACGCACACACACACACACACACACACACACAGGTAGAATCGTTTTATTACTTAAAGAAATTACTCTTATTGGGAGGACACTCATTTTTATGAAGCAGGTCTCGTAGAGAAACAATTTTTGATGAGATAATGAGCAGCCTTTAATGTCGTTTGGATTTCACAAACTTTATTTATAGCTACCAATGATGTTTTACCCCAATGCTTGCTGTTGCTGTTGTACTTTTTAATTTGCTGTTTTATGATTGGCCTGACTATGCGATGAGTGCTCCACGAAACATTCCTTGTGGAATTACGTTGACACTTGGCAATGAAGTTGTATTGTATTGTAAGGAACAGAAAGAAAAGAACATTGTCTCATGTCTTACGTGGTTAGGAACTAGGCCTTGGCGACTTCAAAGGGTTCCTCACATCCATAATTCAGAAATGAGATTTGAGAAGCGATGTACAAGTGAAACAGATCTTTGTCCACCGTGTTAAGCTTAGAACTGAACATCCCATCATGTGAGGAGCAGTGCGGTTGACGAGAAGGGACAGAGACGTGCAGGAGGTCAGCGACATAACATGGTAGTAGTAGTAATTGGATTTTAATGTCCAGTCAACCACACAAGGTCATCTCAGGACAGTCAAACCCAGGTCATGAGCAAATACACATTTCTAAACTCTTCTCACATGTATATCAATCCTCTGTCAAGTCAATCTACAAAACCAATCACTTCACAAACATAAAACATACATATACAAACATCAGACACCAATTTTCGCATAGTCCCTTCAATATTACCCCTGTTAAGAGAGCACATAAGGCTAGGACATGCTGGTATCGTCGACCATTCCGTCTAATTTATCGATACCAGGTTAAAGACAAATATAAAAAAGGAATGGACAGACACAATATAAAATTATAAAATGTTATATAAATGCATAATGGCAAATACCAGTGCCATATGGCTGCAAGCTGCATATGCCACCTATCACCTATCATCTCCTAGCTGCTCAACAAGAGCCGTACAAAAAAAAAGGCCTAACCCTTAAGGAAACATATTTGAGAGTTTTTTTGAAAAAAAGTCAGGAGAATGGCCCATTAGCAGAAAAATGACAAGACGGAAAGAGCAAGAGGACTAGGCAGAAAAAACAACAACAACAACAAAGCAAACAAAAAACTAGAGAGGAGATAGGAAAGGTGAATCAAATGACAGCCCTGAGATTCCAGACAGGAGGGTGACATCAGACATCCCCGGCCTCCCTTCGTGGAGAGATATTGTGGACCGGTGCCATGATCACAGAGAGGCAGAGGCAGGACAGTCTGCAGTCAGTTCTGTTTAAAACTGGAAGCCACTGCAAGGACTCGAGAAGACGGACTGCGTTCTTTTGAATTCTTTGGAGATTTTCGATAAGATTCTTATAGGTTTTCCATTTCAAAGTACGTATTCTTGAAAACCCGCGTGTACAGCTTTATGCAGTCGCCTAAAAAAAGAAGAAGAAGAAAAGAAAAAAAGGGTTACGAACAAACAAGCTAAGCTACAAGTCATTTTCTACATACACATTTTCGACTTCAATTTTGTTTTCGATCTGCTGAAACTCTGCATGACAAGGATCTTTATAGAGCTTTGCGTGTTTGTGCCGTGCTGGTGATCTTGGCCCATATTCAAGGCCACCGGAGATTTGAAGAAATAATAAAACCATTTTTTCGGATTTAAAAGTGACTCAACTCAGGATTCTGTTTTCTTTCTTCGACTTTTTTTTCTTTCTTTTTCCAATGGCATCCAGTTTGTATTCTTGCAAGCAGATATTTTTTTTCTCTCCAGAAAAGCAGAGCTGTACATTTTCTGACTCCATGGGCGTCGGAATATGCCAGTGGCTGATTATTCAGACAGAGAGAGAGAGAGAGAGAGAGGGAGAGAGAGAGGGAGAGAGAGAGAGGGAGAGAGAGAGGGAGAGAAGAGAGAGAGGGAGAGAGAGAGAGAGAGAGAGAGAGAGAGAGAGAGAGAGAGAGAGAGAGAGAGAGAGAGAGAGAGAGAGTGAGAGAGAGAGAGAAACTAGAGAGAGAGAGAGAGAGAGAGAGAGAGAGAGAGAGAGAGAGAGAGAGAGAGAGAGAGAGAGCCCACATCCCAAAGGCGCGTTGGAATCCAGTTGTTTTTGTTGTTGTTGTTTGTCAGAAACAGAAGGCAAACATTTTGCTGTATTGATCCTGTTGTTAAGTGTCCATTAGAACTGCAGCAAAGATATCACACGAGGTGAGGTATACCAAGATAGCGCAGTTATTCTTCCGTAATCCTTTGGGGCTGACGGAGAGAACAAATGTCCAAAAACTAAAGCTTACGACCAGCTAAAAAAGTGAGGGCAGAGCTGTCGAACTGGCTCCGGTGGCCATTCCCCCTTCAGAGACAAACACAGGAACGTCATGGAGACTAAAAACTGTCGTGAGAAGAAGAAGAAGAAGAAGAAGAAGAAGAAGAAGAAAAGTTGACCCCCCCCCCCACCCACCCCCACCCCGAAACAACAACAAACAAACAAACAAACAAACAAACACAACAAAAAACCAAAAACGCCTCCTATGTATGCCGTAAATCAGTCCCTTCCGGCTTAGATTTTTTTCTCATTCAAAGCAAACACACACAACTACAATGCGCTCCCGACTACAAATTACCAAAGACAATTATAACAGTCCTTGCAGTTAGACACTCCGCCAGCTATGAAGGACAGTAACTCTGCGCCCGTCTTCGCCTTAGGTGTGAACTGTGCTGTCTGGGTGTAGAATATCTCTGGTTGCAACGTGCAAGACCAGAGGGATTTCGGGCGCCAAACAAACAACCATAGCTCCGGTGTGAACCGTAAAGTAACCAAACCTCCACAGCCCCGGTCAACCGTAAAGTAACCAAACCACCATAGCCCCGGTGTGAACCTTAAAGTAACCAAACCACCGTAGCCCCGGTGTGAACCGTAAAGTAATCAAACCACCATAGCCCCGGTGTGAACCGTAAAGTAACCAAACCAGCATAGCCCCGGTGTGAATCGTAAAGTAACTAAATCATCATAGCCACAGTGTGAACCATAAAGTAACCAAATCACCATACCCCATTGTGAACCGTAGTCTAACCAAATCACCGCTACCGCGGTGTGAACCGTAAAGTAACCAAACCCCATAGCCCCGGTGTGGCCCGTAAAATAACCAAACCACCATAGCCCCGGTGTGAACCGTAAAGTAACCAAACCATCACAGCCCCATTGTAAAAAGTAAAGTAACCAAACCACCACAGCCCCGGTGTGAACCGCAAAATAACCAAACCACCACAGCCTCGGTGTGAACCGTAAGCTAACCATAGAAACTGCCAGTGTAACTGAACGTGCATATGTGTGTGTGTGTGTGTGTGTGTGTGTGTGTGTGTGTGTGTGTGTGTGTGTGTGTGTGTGTGTGTGTGTGTGTGTGTGTGTGTTCGTTCGGTATGTGTGTGCTTGGAAGTGTGTAAGTCGATGAACATTAAGTCATTACGCATGCAAGCGTAATTACAAACTTTTTATTCATAATTATGGCAGTCTTTGAAATGGAGTGCGGGAAAATATGTGTTTGGCGTAAAAATGTCCACTCTACGGGTTTCAGTTTTTGAAGGTTACGTGTAATGTTTTCGTCACGAATTGTGCGCACAGCACAGTGGCTGTGACCTGTTTAACAACCAGTGCTCCAATAACATTCTTCGTTTCGCTACAGACTAGTAAGAGGTCTCCAGTCCAGACTAGCGAGAGGCCTCCAGTCCAGACTAGCGAGAGGCCTCCAGTCCAGACTAGCGAGAGGCCTCCAGTCCAGACTAGCGTGAGCTAAGCCTCCAGTCCAGACTAGCGAGAGGCCTCCAGTCTACACTAGCGTGAGCTAAGTCTCCAGTCCAGACTAGCGTGAGCTAGGTCTCTAGTCCAGACTAGCGGGTGAGCTAGAGCCTCCAGTCCAGACAAGCGAGAGGCCTCCAGTCAGACTAGCGAGAGGCCTCCAGTCCAGACTAGCGTGAGCTAAGTCTCCAGTCCAGACTAGCGTGAGAGGTCTCTAGTCCAGACTAGCGAGAGGCCTCCAGTCCAGACTAGCGAGAGGCCTCCAGTCCAGACTAGCGAGAGGCCTCCAGTCGACTGAGCGACACGACATTGTGCTGGCGAGGTGAGACGGGACGAAAGGAGACACCGGTGTGCTATTGCCGTGTTGCCCGTGCAGCTCAGGCCACTGTCAGTATCACCATTCAAGACGACCACGCAAACAGCAAGCAAGGAAACAAAATGTTTCAAGGAAAAAACAAAAACAAAACAAAACAAAACAAACAAACAAAAAACAACCTTTTTTTAACGGCCTGGTTAAATGGAGCATTATATAGTTTCAGCATGTTATTCTCTAAACTACAGCAATAACAATTAACGAAGAAGAAACCAGAAGCAGAAAAAGAAGAAAACTTGTAGGGAAAGAGAAAACGAGAGGGGAGGACAAGGAAGAAGGCGAACAAGAAGAGGAATCAGATTGGTGGGGGGCGGGGGGGGGTAGGAGGAGTAGGAGGAGAAGATGAAGAAAGAGGAGGAGGAGGAGCAAGAAGAGGAAGTGGAGGAGGATGCGGATTAAGAAGAGGAATAAGGAAGAGGAAGAAGAGAAATAGAGAAAAATTGAAGCGGAGGAAGAGGGGAAAGAAAAAAAGAAGAAGAAGAAGAAGAAGAAGAAGAAGAAGAAGAAGAAGAAGAAGAAGGGAGGAATGAAGGAAGGAAGGAAGGAAGGGAGGAATAAGAAAAGGAATAAAGGAGATGAGAAAAAAAATAGGCGGATAAAGAAGAGGAATAAAGAAGAGGAGAAAAAGACATGAAAAACAAACAAACACGGAGAAGATGAAGAAGGAAGAAGAGGAATAGAAGGAGGAGGAGAGGAGAAAGAAAGAGGACG
>JABMCL010001016.1:497500-502500 GCA_018857735.1 Alviniconcha marisindica
CCCACACACACCAAAACACCCCACACCACACACACACACACAACACACACACACAACACAAAAACACACCCCACACAAACACCAACGCAAATCCCCACCACACACCACCACACACACAAGGGAAAAAAAAGAATTAACCCCACACACACACACCTCCCACAAAACACACCTACCACACACCCCACACCACAACAACACACACCCCACACAAACACACAACACAATTTCCACACCACACATTCACAAACACAACCCCACAACACACCCCACTCACACTACACCCACACACACTCACACACACACCCCACAAAACAAAACACCCCACACAACCCCACACACCCCACACACCCAGCACCACCACCACCAACGCACCACACAAAAACACACACACACACACACACACACCCCACAACCCCACACAACACATCACACACACACACACACACCCCACACACACCCCCCACACATACACACAAAACACACCTTCACACACACAAAACACACACTCCACTACACCACACACACAAATCACACCCCACACAAAACCCCACACACACACACCACACACACACACACCACACACACACACCCCCACAACATACACAAAACACACAAAACACCCCACACACACACAAACACACCACACACACACACACACACAAAACAAAACCCAAAACCCCACACAACCCCACACACACACAGCACACACACACACACGAAAGTGGCGGAAAAGACGGAGAAACCAAAGAAAACAACATCACCGTCACACACTGGCAGTCGAACTCGCTGCCCATCAGCTTTCCCAATTTCCAAAATGATAAATTACTTATTCTTCCCGCTTTTATTCCCTAATTTTTTTTTGTCCCCCCTTTAAAGCCCGTTTATTTTTTGCGATTTTGGTTTTTTGCTACCTTTTAATATTTTTTAGTTCTTTATTCACAAAAACCCCTTTTTTTCCACCTTTTAAAAACCCAAAACACAACTGTGAGTGAAAAACCTTTAATAAATTTCCAGATTTAAACAGGTTAACAAGCGTTTGCGCGCCTCCTTTCTTTAATTACGGTGCCCTTTTTTCTTTTCTGTTCGACAGTATTTTCCCCCCCCCAAAAAAACATTTCTGCGAGACTTGTCAGTTTGGTAACGTCCCCTTTGTGGTTACAACTAGTGTTGGCCCCCCCGGGCGGCGTTTTAACACAGACAAAGGCGATTTCAGAGGGTTCAGAAAAAGCACAGCACGGCTTCTTTAGGGAGAACCGTTTAAAAAGTCCCCAAAAAATAAACCCGCTGTTTTTAAAAGAAAATCCATTCGCTGCTTGGGGAAAATTTTCCCCTGCGAGTACAAAGGGGAAAACAACCTTTTTTCGTACCCTCACTTCAACAGTACGGTCCCCTCTTTTCTTCCAGCTTCGCTCTGCGCATTCCAAACACAGTGAACTCTTCTACCCTCAAGGGAGAATCCTTTGGAAATTCCGAAACTTAGTTTCAAAAATAAGAAAAACCAAACAAACAACAACAACAAAACAAAAACGAAACAACAACAAACACCACCACCACCAACAACAAAACAAACAAAACAAAACAACAAAACAAACAACAACAACAGCACCACCAACAGCACCACTAGCAACAACAAAACAAACAAACAAACAAACAAATAGCAACAACAAAAGTCCGTCGATTTTAGAATACATATTCTCACTTGCGTACTAAAACTAATTACGTTTTAAACGATGGCCAGTGACATTAATTTGTTCGTAGTTTTAAAGAGTCATCGCACACAAACCAGAGCCAGATTTATGCTCCTTCCAAAGTCCAACAACCTGGCTACGAACACCTGTACGGTCATACTCATACTTTGCTAAACTCGTCTGCTTGTCATGAGGGCCGGAGACACTAGCTTGGCTTCACTGAGGCATTGGGAAACTCGCAGATTCGCTTGGAAACAGTTTCTCCAAATGCATCTTTCATCTCCGTGGACCACAAAGTATTTGAATGAGCCACCTTGATACCGTTGTTAAGACAACCTACAAGTTCACAATGGTGTGCGATTATCCTACAGGTTCACCATGGTATACGAATGATCATCCTCCAAGTTCACCACGGTGTACGAGTGATCATCCTCCAAGTTCACCACGGTGTACGAGTGATCATCCTCCAAGTTCACCACGGTGTACGATGATCATCCTCCAAGTTCACCACGGTGTACGAGTGATCATCCTCCAAGTTCACCACGGTGTACGAGTGATCATCCTCCAAGTTCACCACGGTGTACGAATGATCATCCTCCAAGTTCACCACGGTGTACGAGTGTCCCACGTGTTAACTTGAAAAGCGCCCGCGCAAGGTCTTTCCAATATCAGGCGCCTTAATTGTGTGTGGAACTCTGTCCCGACACAAACCCGATTGTCTCCATCTCTCACATCTTTTAAATGCAGCCTCAAAACGCACCTCTTCCGCAATGCCTTCACCTGAGTCTCTGAAATTGTCACCGTAGGCATGGGTTGGTGGGGGGGGGGGGGAGGGGACTGCAAAGCATCGGACTAACGGAGAGCCTGCTGCTGCCGCCACTTTTTCATCTGCTGGGCTGGTGTTTTTGTTGTGTGTGTGTGTGTGTGTGTGTGTGTGTGTGTGTGTGTGTGTGTGTGTGTGTTGTGTGTGTGTCGTCTGTGTCTGTGTGTGTCTGTGTGTTGTTGTTACTTGTGTGTGTGTGTGTGTGTGTGTGTGTGCGTGTGTGTGTGTGTGTGTGGTGTGTGTGTGTGTGAGTGTGTGTGTGTGTGGCGGCGCGCGGCGTGTGCTTGTGAGGAGGTGAGTGTGAGTGTGCAGGTGTCTGTGTGTAATCATATAGTAGGTGGACTGTGTGTGAAATGCTTTTAGTGTTGATGTATGTATTTACAGTATTATTGTTGTGCTTTTCTGATTGTCATGACAGTACTTGTGCTTTTCTGATTGTCAAGTTGATATTAATATGCATAATTTTATAAGACTTGTGATTATTTCAGTGTGTGTGAAATGCTTTAATATCGATGTACGCATTTACAGTACTTTGCTTCTTCTTCCCCCCCACCTTTTTTTCTTCTTTTCTTCTTCATTCTTTCTCCTCCTGGCTTTTTTTGGTCATTTTGATATTGATGTATGCATTTATAGTACTTGTACTTTTGTTGTTGTTGTTGTTGTTGATTGTCAAGCGGATTTTGATGTTGATAATGTACAGCGCCGCGAGCTTGTAATTTTTTTACGGGGTATTGCCCTATATAAGAGTTATGATGATGATGGTGATGATGATGATGATGATGATTATTATTATTATTATCCTCCAAGTTCACCATGGTGCACGAGTGATCATCCTCCAAGTTCACCATGGTGCACGAGTGATCATCCTCCAAGTTCACCATGGTGCACGAGTGTATGAGTGATCATCCTCCGGGTTCACCATTGTGTCGAGAGATCATCCTCCAAGCCCACCACGGTGTCGAGAGATCATCCTCCAAGTTCACCACGGTGTCGAGAGATCATCCTCCAAGTTCACCACAGTGTCGAGAGATCATCTTCCAAGTTCACCACGGTGTCGAGTGATCATCCTCCAAGATCACCATTGTGTCGAGAGATCATCTTCCAAGTTCACCACGGTGTCGAGAGATCATTTCAGCCCATGATTCAAGCGACAGCGACGTGCATTACCAAGGCAGGACGAGTAGTGGGTTCACAGTGGCCGCCTGTCTTCCTGTTTGACGTGTCGACACAGCAGACCTCAGGTTGTTACTGCTCTGTACACCGTAACTGGATAGATTGGAAGCTTAAAGGTCTCTTCCCTCGGGTCAGTGACTAGCTGCAATGGGAGTTATAAAACTCATCATCCGAATAACTACATGATATGGCAGTTTTACGGGATCTTGTTCAGGTAGTGTAATGGCGGTCTTAGCCCTCTTGAGATGGATAACTACATGTAATAGTAGCTTTAAGGGATTAACTACATGATCAGTAGAAGCGAAGACAGTCTTTAAAGTCTCCTCACACGGGTAACCATGGCAGTGTTTAAAGTCTCCCCATACGGGTAACCATGGCAGTCTTTAAAGTCTCATCACACGGGTAACCATGGCAGTGTTTAAAGTCTCCTCATACGGGTAACCATGGCAGTCTTTAAAGTCTCCTCATACGGGTAACCATGGCAGTCTTTAAAGTCTCCTCACACGGGTAACCATGGCAGTGTTTAAAGTCTCCTCATACGGGTAACCATGGCAGTGTTTAAAGTCTCCTCATACGGGTAACCATGGCAGTGTTTAAAGTCTCCTCATACGGGTAACCATGGCAGTCTTTAAAGTCTCCTCATACGGATAACCATGGCAGTGTTTAAAGTCTCCTCACACGGGTAACCATGGCAGTGTTTAAAGTCTCATCACACGGGTAACCATAGCAATGTTTAAAGTCTCCTCACACGGGTAACCATGACAGTGTTTAAAGTCTCCTCATACGGGTAACCATGGCAATGTTTAAAGTCTCCTCACACGGGTAACCACGGCAGTGTTTAAAGTCTCCTCATACGGGTAACCATGGCAATGTTTAAAGTCTCCTGACACGGGTAACCATGGTAGTACTCAAGGGCGCTAATTAACGAGCAGTTCAAGCTGTCCAATTCTCCTTTCCCGAGGAGTCTGTGCGCATTACTGTTTTCCCGGTAACTTCTCACTGTACAAACATGGATCATTTCCCAGGAGAAAGCAGGCTGTTTTTGACGGAGCCTTGCTGCCCAGCAAGCGGAGGAAATGCTCCCTAGTCAGTGAAGTCTTTGATTTGTGACGGGAGCGGAGGTGGAGATCGCGGTATGACGGGCATGTCGACAGGAATGGAGTGATGGGGGCCTGTCTGTGAGCACGCTGGTAAGACTGTGGGTGTGCGTGCACACACGTACACACACACACACACACACACACACCACACACAACACACACCACACACAACACACACACACACACACACACCCACACACACACACACACCACACA
>JABMCL010001016.1:505000-512500 GCA_018857735.1 Alviniconcha marisindica
TTTTTTTCCACCGCTCCGACCCAACTATTTAGCTTTGTACCTTGAGAACCGCTGTTGTTGTCATAATCTCCATCGCCGTGGACCTCTTCCCCCCTGTTCATCCACCTCCTCCGTTTCACCATTAGCATCACTGCCAACAACCGGTCACAGTTTCTTGAGGTTGGGCCCAGTATTTGGAATGACATTTCTCTTTACATCCACGTACACTATACGGTAAATAGTATATTACTTAACCGGTTCGTGTGTGAATACGTTGCCGTGGGCGTTTGAATAAACCAGGTTTGCCTAAATTGTGTTCGTCTGTGTATAGTGATACGTTTGATCGTTCTTAAGCTTTCGTTGTGTGCTTGTGCTTTGATTTTGACATCTCTGTCAGAGTTGGGACAGTTTTAGATGCCGCATCAACACGTGGAATAAGGGCTAACAGACGGAGAACGACAACAACGATGTTAGTATCATCATTAGTGACATACACAGAAACAGCACCGTGGTCAATGACATCCAACAACAGCGACAACAGCAAAGTTCGACAACAAGCAACAACCAGAACAAATAATGACAACAACAAAACAAAAAGGTGTGTGTGGGGAGGTGGGGGGGGGGGGGGGGGGGGAGGGAGTGGGGGGAGCGGGGGGGGGGGGGGGGGGGGGGGACAACAAACAACAACGACAACAAACAACAACAAACTTAGGCAACAAGAAATAACAAAACAAACAATAGCTAGTTACAACGAAATCAAACTATGATAAAAACAACAAAATCAAGAAACAAAATATCACCATCAAAAACAAATATAGCAGCAATAACACCATCGAAGAAGAAGAAGAAGAAGAAGAAGAAGATGATGATGATGATGATGATGATGACAAGTCCATATTTTGTGCAGCTCATTTCCACAAGTCTGTGAACACCCAGCGCTTCCACAGCCTCGGGCAGCTTGCTCGTGGCGTACGTCTGCCCTCTTGCTGCATGCTGGAAGCTACCCGAGGGTGGCGAATGAATCCCCACCATTCAAAGTTACGCGTCATCATTATCTCTGCGAACATGTTCCCTCACTCGCTCTTGTCAGAGCTCTTAGCACTGATTATTAAACATTTGAACTCGGGAGAGGCCCAAAGCGCAATAACTCTCCGTGACAGCATATAGTCGCGGAGAGGAGTGAGGATGATGTCCCTTGAGACGGAAAAATGGCCACGGTAACATCGATTGGCTTCGACGGGTCTTGCGCGGTTTCCTCAAACGCTTCTTTTGCTTAGTTGGCTCTCCGTGTCAACGTCAGTCGTCCCCAGAGATCCGAAAGTACTTATGGGCTGGCTATACATATCCACCAAGGCCTCTTCGGCCACCAGGCCAGAACAGCGGCCCTTCATGCTCGTTTATACACCTCGTGTATTATTCAGTATTGCCCCTCCTTTCATCCGCGTTTTCATGGACATGCAAGCCGACCATGAACAGTTAGTCTGCATGGCTCGGTGCCGGGCTCGTGTCGGACCAAGTGCCATAACCCTCCTTCGTGTTGTCAAGGCCGGTTTTGATTTAAGCGTACTGCAATCCCCAGTCTTAAAGGAACTGGCCGTCGCAGATTTGGAGAAATAAACGATTTTATATGGAATGACTTTTTAAAAATATTATTTTAGTCATGATTTGCCAGCTGCGTTATTTGTTTCATCTGCCGGATAATTTTACCAAACGATTACTAATCATTATGAGGTGAAAATAGATTGGGGATAAAACCTAATAAACCGCAACTTTTCTCGTGGACTTACATTCTTTTTAGAATGCCGAAATAGGTCATCAAAAGATCACTCCACAGAGATAAAAACAATCAGTGACAAAAAATGATTGCAATCCGTATGCATCTCTTCAGTGACATGTACGCAAAACTGAGAGCTTCTGGTGCTCTATCAGTGACGCCACAGGCATTCTGATGACGTCAAACCGAAGCGCGGGAAAAGAGCGCGCAACGCGGTAATCAGCTCGTGAAACAAGAATCAGTCATGGTGTCTAAATAATCACCTTATCAACTCGACATCAAATCAACGGCACGTTCAATCGCAAAACGTTTACTGCGGACCATGTTCATTTAACCTGCTCCAAGCACACGAGAAGTGCAGCCTGCGACAGAGAGTTTCTTTAAACCTGAGCGCTCGCTATTCATCGCCAGCTTGCTAATACCCTTGACACTGCTACAAGGAGGCTCCTATCGTCATTGATATATATATATATATATATATATATATATATATATATATATATAGAGAGAGAGAGAGAGAGAGAGAGAGAGAGAGAGAGAGAGAGAGAGAGAGAGAGAGAGAGTATAATATTACCATTGCTATGGCTGATACTATACTTAGACGGCTACTATTGCTCCTACCGTATTACTACTACTATTACTACTGCTGACCGCTACTGCTACTACGGTTACTATAAATAGTTCTGGTCCTGCTTACCTTTCTGAACTGCTGCATGTCTACACTCCATCTCGTACACTACGCTCTTCTTCTGACACCCGCATGCTGGAAATCCAACAATACAAACGCAAGACTCATGGCTTCCGCACCTTCTCTTGCTTTGGACCCCACATTTGGAATTCACTCCCACAAGACCTTAGACACTGCTCAACCCTGTCATCTTTTAAAGCCAAACTGAAAACCTTCCTCTTCTCACAGTACCCAGTTTCTGCTACAGTCAGTGTGTGTGTGTGTGTGTGTGTGTGTGTGTGTGTGTGTGTGTGTGTGTGTGTGTGTGTGTGTGTGTGTGTGTGTTGTGTGTGTGTGTGTGTGTGTTTGTAGTGCGTTACTTTATGTAAATTGTTTTGGTAGGACTATGCTCTACATGTGTATAGAATATCATATGTAGGCTAATATGTACCATGTGAGCGCTCAAGGCGTTGATGAGCGCATGATAAATGTACATTATTATTACTACGACTACCGTCTTAACGGCCTAATAGTTCTACTGCTGCTACTGATGCAGATTATTGTCGTTGACTGACATCACGAGCATTGTCTTTGCTACGACTGTCACTAGGTTGTCTTTGCTACGACTGCCACTAGGTTGTCTTTGCTACGACTGTCACTAGGTTGTCTTTGCTACGACTATCACTAGGTTGTCTTTGCTACGACTTTCACTAGGTTGTCTTTGCTACGACTGTCACTAGGTTGTCTTTGCTAAGACTGTCACGAATGTTGTCTTTGCTACGACTGTTACTAGGTTGTCTTTGCTACGACTGTTACTAGGTTGTCTTTGCTACAACTGTCACGAGCGTTGTGTTTGCTACGACTGTCACTAGGTTGTCTTTGGTACGACCATCACTAGGTTGTCTTTGCTACGACTTTCACTAGGTTGTCTTTGCTACAACTGTCACGAGCGTTGTGTTTGCTACGACTGTCACTAGGTTGTCTTTGGTACGACCATCACTAGGTTGTCTTTGCTACGACTTTCACTAGGTTGTCTTTGCTACAACTGTCACGAGCGTTATCTTTGCTACGACTGTCACTAGGTTGTCTTTGCTACGACCATCACTAGGTTGTCTTTGCTACGACTGTCACGAGCGTTGTGTTTGCTACGACTGTCACTAGGTTGTCTTTGGTACGACCATCACTAGGTTGTCTTTGCTACGACTTTCACTAGGTTGTCTTTGCTACAACTGTCACGAGCGTTGTGTTTGCTACGACTGTCACTAGGTTGTCTTTGGTACGACCATCACTAGGTTGTCTTTGCTACGACTTTCACTAGGTTGTCTTTGCTACAACTGTCACGAGCGTTATCTTTGCTACGACTTTCACTAGGTTGTCTTTGCTACGACTGTCACTACCACTGCTGCTACTGCTGGCATTGATTTGCTCTTGATTACAGGTAGCTGTGTTTAGAAGAGTCCGTCTGTGATTTGGTTTCGTGTGGGCGACATATGTTTGTGGGTTGATCATTTTTGTAGGTGCCCCCCTTCCCCCCTCCACACTCCCCCCCCTCCACACTCCCCCCCCCCCCCTCCACACTCCCCCCCCCCTTCCACTCCCCTAGCTTCATCCTCAGTAAGGGTGTCAGGGAACTGGTGGGACTAGATACACTGTAGGTGTGCTATTATTAATAATATTGCTCTTCTTCTTCTTCTTCTTATTTTGATGATGATGATGATGATTGTTATTGCTAATCTGGCTGCTTTGGGGTATAGCTTCGTTTGTTTTTAAAATTATTTGTTCCTTTTCTCGCCTTGATGTAATCGTTTTTGTTTTTGTGTTTGTTTTAAATTTTGTTTTAGTATCTCATTGTCCCTCGTGGGAGAATCGGGCCGCCCTACCTGCGTAAGGCACAGCAGTCGCAAGGGCAGCGCTATCCATTCCTGTCAGTGTGTAAAGTATATGCGTGTGTCCAAACAGTAGAATGGCTGTAAAAACTTGGGATTTTTTTTTTTACGTGCGCACAGATGTTGATGCATGCGATTGCACACTGTACGGACACCGTAAGAGAGTCTGCACTGGAAGCTGACTGTGGGAGAAAAATCCCTTGCCGCAACGGGGACTTGAACCCGAGTCAGTATTGCGCCTGGCTTTTCAGTCGGATTCTTTATCCACTGAGCTCTCCCGGCCCCTGTGTGACTGCTTCTGGTTGACTGGGCGTGAAAAGCACACAAAAACAAGTCACTTACTCTTCAAACTACTGCAGCCACTGCTGTTGCTGTTGGTTCTGTTACGACAGCCATCATTACTATGCTACTGGAACTGCTGCGGTTTCAGATAATCATACACCAGACCGTGGGCCCCATCCTCAACATTATCAGGCAGGCATTGATCATCGAAACCATGGACTCTGAAGACACCTCCCAGTTTTATGCTGACATTTCCATTCGTCGAACGTAGAGAGTCATGTTTTTGAACCCGCTGCTACATATAAAGGGCGTATCGGCTCGATTAGAGTCCGTTGGCTTCCTACTTCATCATCCTGTCCTTTGTGGTAGCTGTAAACACCACCCTGGGGTGTGGGGTGGGGTGGGATGGGTGGTGGAGGGCGGAGGAGGGTGAGGGGCTGATGGAGCTTATAAACCTAGCATTTCACGACCCCATCGTTCGTATGACAACAGTCCATTTTTCATGCAGAGCAGTTCCTCTGGGAAGGCTGGAGCCGTCAGCGGTTGGCTGATTCAGTGGGATATGAGTTGGTGCGCGTGGCTGGTACCAGGCTGGTCAGAAACTCGATTGAGAGGACTGAGAGTTGGTTGGGTGGCGGGTTTGCAAAATGAAATAATTATGTTGTATTCATTTATGCTTGCCTTGTTGTTCACGATGAAAGTCTTGATTAGTAGTAGTACCTGCAACCAACTCCCTGTTTCTGTCCTTCACGCTACCCTTCTCAGCTCTTTTAAATCTTCTTTGATAAACTTTTCTCTTTTCACAAATCGTTTCCTCGGTCCAACTACCCAGTATTAAGTAATATTAGTAGTAGTACTATTAGTGGTAGTAGTAGTACTATTAGTGGTAGTAGCAATACTGATATCACGGTTGCCACGGCAGTTACGTGATTTATGCTAATATTTTCAGTTGAGAAATGAAGTTTGTTCAGTTCATGAATTCTTTGTCTCAGATTGGGTAGAGCGACTCTCTGGCAGCTGGCTTGCCCCTGGAGCAGCAAGTCCAATCTGAAAGGGAGGAAAGGACCCCTGTTTTGGACAGCTGTGTATTTAGAGCATAAAGTCTGCATCCATTAGAAAACTCAACCTGTAAGCCATTATAGAACTCAGTCCGAAAACCATTATAGAGCTCATCCCGTAAAGTATTATAGAACCCAACCGGTAAACCATTATAAAACTCAACCGTAAACCATTATAGAACTCATCCCGTAAACCATTATAGAACCCAACCAGTAAACCATTATAAAACTCAACCGCAAACCATTGTATAACTCATCCCGTAAACCTTAATAAAACTCAACCCCCTAAACCACAAGAAAATTGCAGTGTTAACTGTTTCTTTTTGTTCCGTGACTCAGCTCACTTTGAAAATTACCAAGGCTTTTTCCCTGCAGGAAAATTGGCACTTTGATTTCTCCTTCAGAAGCGCAGGGATCTGACAAGCATTTTCCACTTCGACAAGCACTGGGTTAATTTTGGCAATAACCACAGTGAAGCCCGGGAAGGCAGTCGTTCTCATCCTTAGCATGTGCCCTTGGATTTCTAACCAAAGCGAATTAATAATGATAATAATAAACTGAATTATTGCTCGTTGCCGAAATGCATTGGTTCAAAGCATGTTACAGTCAAACACAAAAATACATCACAATTAACGTCATTTATTAAGAAACGCAGAGAAAGCTGGACGTCCCGCGCTAAACAACAACAACAACAACAACAAAAACAACCAAAACAACCAAAAAACAACAACAACAAAAAACAAAAAACTAAAGAACGACAGGAATTATTTAAAAGCATCTAAAACAACAAAGACAACATGGATAAACGCATGGATACATCCACCACGTCTGGCAAACAGGAAAAATAGAAAGAAAGAAAGAAAAAAAAAATCACAGGAATTATTTGCCGTTCCTGCTGCTGTTGTGTTGCTTAATGTCCTCGGATGTCGGTTGACATATTAGGGACAAACTGAGACCAATGCGTGAGCATGGTTCAATATAGTTTTACGTCCACGGAAACCAGAAGGCTCGTTAGGACGGACAGCCCAAGACGGCCACCTCGACTCTCACACAGCTCTTGAACTATGGTTATTTGCCGTGGACAATGAACACACTTGTACTACAAAGTTTCAACAAGCGGGTTTTTTTGTTTTGTTTTTTTGAAGGTTTTCGAGAACCAGAGCAGACGGGATGTTAACTGAGATTTGAATCAGGTGGATGTTTCGGAGTGGCGGACAGGAAGAGGGAGATTGTTCCAACTTACAGGAACCTGATGGGCGAATAATGTAAATTGCCGAACACTCAGCCTCCTTAAACTTAACCGCATACTATCTCCATTCCGCCGAAGTGATTTGCGCAAGAGACAGAGGCTGTGATCACTTTTATCAGCGCCACCTCGAGAGGACCTGAAGGGAGGTGGGGGTGGAGGGGATGGAGGGGGTGGGGTGGGGGGCTAAGCTCAGAGGCAATGCGCACCCTCCACAACCTCCCGGTGTCCAGAGACCTGTGGATCAAAGCCGGACCGCTCCTCCTCCGCAGTGACTGACCAAGCTCGCTGACCAGCGCGGCGTGTTTGTGATGCCCACTCTACGCCCAGTGACCTGTGGATCAAAGCCAGACGGTGACCAATCCCATCTCCACGTTGACGGACCTGCGGGAGTCCAGCCGGACAGCGACACGTCACGCCAACGGCTGGACGAGCTGAAGGATGGCTTGCCACTTCATCCCCAGTCCGTCTGTTGATCGGTCACCCAGGCGTTGTGGGGGTCGGGGGCCGGGTTGGAAAGAAGAGGGGAGGGGGGTTGGGGTTGGGGTGAGCGGGGGGAGGGGGGGAGCGAGGGGGGGGGGCAGTGAGGTCAAGCGACTAAGTGGTGG
>JABMCL010001016.1:525000-555000 GCA_018857735.1 Alviniconcha marisindica
GCTGTGAGTACCAGGTGAACAGTACATGTCCGAGGATCGATCCCTGAGGAACTCCCAAAACAACGGGCATTGGTGTGGACATCTGTCCATAACAGACTACGTCCTATCACTTAGGTGTGACTCAAAGCGGGACAGTGCTACTCCCGAGACTCCAAAAGCAGTCTCAAGTCGTCTTAACAGATGGCTTGTTCAAGAGTGTCGAAAGCGGCAGCCAGATCCAACAGAGCAAGTATTGACGCAAGTTTTTGATAAGACTGTAAGGATACCTTCAATGGCAGTGAAAACAGCAGTTTCGATGCTGTGGTAGTTTCTGTAAGCAGACTGTCGAATTTCGAGCAAGTCAATTGCTTGCGGAAAGATGAGACTGCAGTTGGAGAAGAACTACCCACTCGAGTAACTTCAAAACAGATGGGAGATTTGAGTAAGTAAGTAAGTAAGTAAGTAAGTAAGTAAGTAAGTAAGTAAGTAAACTGGTGTTTTACGCCCAGTCAACCAGTGCGGTTATATAAGGGCGAAGGGAGATTTGAGACCGGTCTGAAATTTTAAAAGCCATTAGCATCAAGACCCGGTTTCTTTAGTATGGGTGTCACAAGAGCCTGGTTTTAAACCAGATGGAACAGTGCCGGTGGACAAAAACATTGACAGTCCTTGTGACATGGAGGGAGGCATGGGGGGTGGGGGGGGGGGGGGGGGATAGGTCATGCAGACATTGTTTAATCAGAGTAGTGGGAATGGGGTCCAGGGTGCAGCCTTTTGTTGGTGACTCGATCAGAAATGAGTCTACGGATCAGCTTTTCTGTCACAGGCTCAAACATGGACAACTGGGGTCCATCGAATTTGAGAAAAAAAGGATGGTAGGTTATGAGCACAAGAGTAAAGGTCTTCACAGATCATTGATCTTAGTCACGAAGAAGTGGCAAAAGCGCTGGGGGAGGTCTGAAAGGGGAATGTTGGAAGGCAGAGAGGTGGTCTCCGCTTTGCCTAGCAGTTCATCTAACACAGCAAAAAGGTACTTATAGTGATAGAGCAGAAGTTTAACTTGCTGCTGTAGTGAAGCTTTGGCGTCACGTATGCGTCTCTTCACGGTGGTTCACTCCCTGACGAAGATTTCCCTGTTGACAGTCAGGCGAGTCGACCTCCAGCGACGCTTTGCCTGTCGTCTTCAATGTGCCTCTCTCATCTCATGTGTCAACCACGAGGCTGTGGCTGACGCAGCGGGTGACCAGAAGGGCGCGGCGGTCCATGACTGCACGGAGACCAGCACTGTAGCATGCGTCTGTCGGGACACTGACTGTAGCAATCTGCGAAACACTTGGCGTCCGCCTGGAAATCAGCAAGAGGCACAGCCTTGGTGTTTCGAGATGTGCGAGCACGCTTTGATTTGCTTGGTGATATGATCGTTATCTGACACAGGAGGCTCTTGGGGCCGGAGAGGCCGGACATGTCCTCCACTTTTTCAAACACGAGACAACTTACATCTGATAACTGCAGCCCAATCCAATGAATGGCTGCATCTGTGAGTAGGAACGTCAACGAGATGTGTCAAACCGTGGTCACTGAGCATAGTCTTGAGGCGATTCACCTGGACATTATCGCAGTTATCGTAACGAAAGTCAAAATTCGCCAAGCAGTGCTAGATCACTGTGGGAATCTGCTTACTGTGTGGAAAAACTCGGGGAACTCCTGGAGAAACAACTGATTGGAGAGTTTGCTCTTCCTGCTGGGATGGGATCTGTACAGGCACACCACCGATACGGACAAGGACTGTAAGGAGAGGCGTTTGAAAGATGTACTGTCACAGAAAGCGTCCCGAAGAATGAAGGCAATACCTCTCCTGTTCGAGGGAACGATCGTAGCACCTAACCTTGAGGCGTCATTTCAGCAATACAGGCTTCGTCGCCCTGTGGATACAACCGTGTTTCTGTCATTAGCTCAATGCCAATGCCGTTAGAATGTCACTGGCTTTCTGGCGACGAGGCTGAGAATTTAGGTACAGTACCCTTATGATCTTCGATTGCGTGGGGGGTGGCAGCTGCAGCTTGGGCACTGACAGGAATCAGGGTGCCGGCAAAACTGGTGCCCCTCCAACTGTAGGAAGTCCGAGGAGAGTGGCACGTCAGCGGCGTCGTCAGTCACAGGTGCGAGGTGTCTGGACTCCACCGGCCTCGTTCCTGGCGATCAGCGGACGTCATCGCTTGTTGCAGATGTAGCTCCGACGCCAGACACAACACTGATCTTGCGTGGTTTCCTCCGCCCTTCTACAAGACAAGAAGGCATGCTGGGGAGGCGAAAGCCGATGCCCAGTTCCCTGGGACGAGAGGACAGCGAGGGATATCAAATTGTGAGGCCTGGATCGACGGGAGCTGGCTCCAATCGTAGCAGGGACGAGATGCAGGGCGAGGAAAATCAAATCCAAAACAATGAGAGAGTAGAGGGGTGGGGTGGGGGGGGGGGGGGGGGGGGGGGGGGGTCGTGACGGAGAGACAGGGGCACATGCAAGTCTCTAACTTGAGGATTCTGCCGATTGCAGATGTTAAGGTGTCGGCAGATATAACGCTAACAACGTCTTCACTTAACTGGTTGCAGTCATACACTATCATACCCAAAATAAATACATAAATAGATAAATGAGTGAATCAGTAACCTGATAAGTCTTGATGAGCACACAGTATGTTGTCTGGAACTGATGATAGATTGTTTAAGAACTGGGTATCAATCAAACTGTCACTATCTAATGCAAAAGTAGTGCAGTTTTTGCTTCGATTTGAGCAGGGTTATTGGTTCCCTCTTTACCAATGAAGAGAAAACAAGTTGGCTCGTGACGTATCTGACACCTTCGTCACACATACACTCATGCCTTGTTTATGACGTCACTGATACAGACTACTGGGCAGAAAGTCCAGGCACGTGGGGCACAAGTCATAAGATACACAAGGAATATGAGATGCAACACACAAGAGACATAACAGAAGACACATCAGTCATATGAGGCATAAGACACGAGAAATAAGACTGCTACTTTGACACATGCGGCTAGCCATCGCACCAGGACCGACCGTTTATTGGTTATTTAAGTTACATGATCTACCTTCTAAATGTAGCGCGATAGCTAGCCGCATGTGTCATACTGATAGACATAAAACAGGGAAGTGAAACACATGTACGTAATCCCGTTGATGAGATTTTTTTTTAGAGGCAATACATGGATCAAAGAAATTTGAAAATGCTCGTGTTATTGCATGTAAATAAATTACAGTTCATCAGCACGTGAACTTGCTTTCTTGAACGATCAAAATCTAAAGCAAAAGAGTGCTCAGTATTTCATAGCTTTAGTTGTAGCTGCACTCCAATGAATCCGGAAGAATCTCCACTATATCCAGAAGAACAGTGAAAAGTGTGATCTCAACAATTTATTGGAAAGTAAAATGTATGATTTATTGATTGCAACTATGCAATTTATGTGTCTGATTCAATCTGAAGCCCAAAATTGTCGTCTTCAGACGTGACGCGTCACATACATGAAAGATGAGGTGACGACACTGAGGAAGTGAATGCAGATCTAGATCCGCGGAGGACATTTCGTCCGTGAACACTCCCGAGTGTCCGCGGACAAGCTGTACGCTCCATCAATGCAAGCGGGGAATGTGACTCGATATATCGGCCTAGGGCTAGCGCTAATCCAGTCATAAAATCATAAGCCCCGAACCCTCACCAAACAATAACCCCGAACAAGCGAAACGTGTGCTACCGAGGCACAAATCTATATTTAGAAGGTAAATCATGTGACCCAGCAACCAATGAACGATCGGTCCTGGTGCGATGGCTAGCCGTACGTACTTTGACCAAGCAAGGAATATTTCTTGCAGTTTGACTATGTTTACACGCATCAATGCCACACCCACAGAGCTGCGGTCGCACACACACAGCGCTTCACACCACAGCGCAATGGTTTATACGTGCTGCAACCATATGATGCACCCGTTTACAGTCACTTTGTTCCAACCCACATACGTAGGGTGCTTGTGTGCGTAGGTGTAATCTCCCACCTGCACTTTTGGCAGAATGACCGGGATTGTTTACGCGCTACTGCGGTAAAACGGGGGTGGACCGGGAACCGAATAGGAGTCAGTACAGGATGTTGACCCTGGAGAAGAAAATATCCCGCCTCTCCTGCCGGGAATATCTTATTTCCTCTCCTGTTCTTCTACCTGGTCCCTTTGCTCTTTGCGTCTTGGCATTTTTGCTGATGATGGCCCATTTTCCTCACGTGTCCCCCCCCCCCCCTCATCCCCCCCCCACCCCACCCCCGCCCAGAATATTCTCCAATATATCTCCGTTAAGAGAATGGCTATTTTTTTGCGTGGCTCTTGCCTACCAAAACCGCGCATATTATGTTTCCAACATTGCACACTTCACCGTTCATTGATTCCTTGTCTGTCTTTGTCTCTGTGTCGTTCTCTCTCTGTCTGTCTGTTTGTCTGTCTGTTTCTCTGCCAACCGTCCTTCTCTCTCTGTCTGTCAGATTGTGTTTCTCTGTCTTTCTCCCTGTTTCTGCCTGTCTCTGACAGTCAGGAACGATACTAAAAATCACATGCACTGGTAGAACACACGTCCCAAATACTGGCAACCCAGAACTTGGTACCTCGATCAGCTCTTGCAGCTGACGTACCCTATAGCCAGGCAAACACTAACACGTCAGCTATGCTGGCGACCCAGGTGTGGGAAGCGCTATCCTTGCGACTGACGTACCGACTGGCGTGCCGACTGGCGTACCGACTGACGTACGTATGAGCCTGTTCCAAGCAAGACGTAGCGACATGTCCCGCGAAGGTTTGATTAAATACTCGGAAAGGTTTAACACTATGGTGTTCAAATGCGTGCGTGCGTGCGTGCGTGTGTGTGTGCATGTGCGTGTGTGTGTGTGTGTGTGTGCGTGTGTGTGTGTGCGAGTCCAACGTGTGTGATTTCATAATACGGCGCGTTTTAGGGCAGATCTGTACACGCACAACGAGTGTGCGGTTAAAGCACGCTTTACACCGAGGATTCCCTGGAGCATCTGTCGGGGAATTGTAGCCTAGCACACCAGCTCGAAAGCAGATAACCTTGCCGCCAATTGCTGTGTTTCAAACTGCACTAAAACCACAAACATAAAAACAACAACAACAACAACAAAACAAACAAACAAAAAAAACAACAACAACAAAACAACGGGAAAAAAAACGAAAAAAATCATTAAATAGATTGAAACCAAAGCTCACGTTTGATTGGGTAGAGGGTATTCTAGCCAATCTTTCTGAAGAATTGCCGACGCGTGGGCAAAGTTATTAATTAGGCGGAAATTAGATAGGCACTCTTTTGTCATCTGTGCATTGTTATGTGTGTATCGTATTACTATTTCGTTCTCCATCAGACCGAAAGAGCCTGGTCTGCGGTTTCTGTTAGCTGGCTATTAACCTTTATGTGCTTGTTTATTTGTTAGGCTACTATGTTGAACTACAAATCGATTTTGCAATGTCCCCACTCACGCTTCTCTTAATCAGGAGTATTTCAGCAAGGACTAGTTGCTAGACAGGTCTAAAGGAACATAAACTAGACAATCTTTGGAAAATTAAGTTTTCAAGTTTGAATTCTGTCTGTCTGTCCGTCTGTCCGTCCGTCCGTCCGTCCGTGTGTGTGTGTGTGTGTGTGTGTGTGTGTGTGTGTGTGTGTGTGTGTGTGTGTGTGTGTGTGTGTGTGTGTGTGTGTGTGTGCGTGCGTGCGCGCGCGCGCGCGTGCGTGCGTGCGTGCGTGCGTGCGTGTGTGTGTGTGTGTGTGTGGTGTGTGTGTGTGTTTCCATATAATGCCTTATGAAAATTGTTTTAGTGGCAGGACTGTCCTTTACATGTGTATAGAATATTGTATTATGGTTAATATGTATGATGTGAGCGCTCAGGGCGTTGATGAGTGCATGGTTAATGTACATAATTATTATGATTATGAATATGATGATGATTATGATGACGCTGAAGATGCTGATGATGATGATGTCTCTGTCTCTCTCTTTCTCTGTCTGTCTGTCTCTGTCTGTCTGTCTGTCTGTCTGTGTCTGTCCGTCTCTCCGTCCGTCTGTCTGTCGGTCGGTCTGTCTCTGTCTCTGTCTGTCTCTGTCTGTCTGTCTGTCTGTCTGTCTCTGTCTCTGTCTGTCTGTCTGTCTGTCTGTCTGTCTCTCTCTCTGTCTGTCTTCTCTCTCTCTCTCTCTCTCTCTCTCTCTCTCTCTCTCTCTCTCTCTCACTCTCTCTCTCTGTGCGTGTACGCGCTCGAGGCGTTTAAGGACAGGGTGTTAATTACCTGTGCCCGGAACAAACATCAGCACCTACCCGGGTATGTTTGTGCCTGAATCTGGAAAACACAATCACCAGGAGCATTACAGTAGGCGACTCAGGTCTTTTTGTGTTCATGTGACGTCTTTCCAGCGCGAATCAGCTGCACTTTTTTTGTTGAATCCTAATTACCATGACCGCGTTTCTTTGGCAATATTGCGGATAAAACCCACAGATAAAACAACAACAAACAAACAAACAAACAACACCAACACCAGCAGCAGCAGCAACAACAACAACAGCAACACAAAAATCTGTTCAGTTTCACAGATGGTGTGTGCAGAGTTTGCTACAGGCAGCCATTGCCAACAAAGTGACCAGACGATGGATGCTCTGACCGCTTCAGTTGTGTCACCTTGACCAAGGTCGTGGCACGGCTAATTAACACGTTATGACACGGTCATGCTAACGTGGACCTCATCCCGTCTTCTGCAGGGCCTACACTGTACCTATAGCCACCAAGTATACAATCAATTTGCAGTCCAACCCCCCCCCCCCCCCCACCAGTACCTTGTTTTTGTTGGTATGCCAACCACTGGCCCATTTCCCGACGCTTTGAACGTGGCGTTGAAAGGAGATGTATGCAGAGTAATTAAATGAAGAGTGAAAGAGAGACTCGTTGAATGGAAAGCTCTACCTGACGTTTCTCGTTAACGCTAATGGAATGCTGCGATGCTGGCCACTAAACACTGTCCTCCCATCTCTCCCCACCCTCCCATCAAAGAAAGGAGAAAAGTGGGAAAGAAGAGGGAATTGTCTTTTTTTCTTTTCTCTCCTCCTAAGCTTGAAAAGGATCAGCGTGAGCGTGGTTATAGACGCCGTTCCCCTTGTTTGTAGTTGGTGAAGAGGTCAGCGTTGGAGCGCCAGCCTACCGATACTTCGTTGATCGAGTGGAGTCGTCGCCTTGCTGACTCGGAAACAGAACGTCTGTGGCCGAATGGTTAAGACCTTAATTCTGGGTCGAAGGTTTACCTGCGGTGTAGGTCTCTTGCCAATCGAGCTAAGCATTCTTTTTATTTTGGTCCTCCGAAGATAAATGGTAGTAACTCCAAATCTATCTCTGCTTTGATTGCATATTTTTGAAAAAGACTGTGAAATATAAATACCACGTGCTGTTTCATTCTCAGCTCTTCGTTGCTTTCGCCCCATATAATAGCACATGAAAGAATGCATTCATTATCTGTTAACACAAATGAAGGCAGCACACAAAACAAAACACATGTCCCGTCCCGTGTTCTCTTGTGTACATATTCCTAGTAATTTTTTTCAGTTTTGTCATTGTTACCATCAGTAACTACTTCTAGGGCCATTGTTTCCTTCGACTCTTCCTTCTCCTTTCCATAATCCTGACGTCCGATTATTAGATCCAAACACAAAAAGGTTCAAACGAACGCTTATTTATTAATTATTTATTTTTCTCCCCTCAAGCTTGAAAAGGATCAGCGTGAAACTCTCATTCTCAGCGGCCCACGTCAGATTATTAATATTGTAATGACGTCAGAATGATTTTGCCATCGTAGAAGGTTCGAAAGGAAGAATGCTATTTAGGGTGGCATGGGGGAAATTCGTCCAAACAGGCACGTATGATGTACATGCACGCTTCGAGACACGATTCTGTCATCTTGACTCAACCAACACAAACTGGTTTTGGTTTGTAGACACCTTCGACCAATCGCAGACTAGTTTACAGCATGAATACCCGTGTGATCTCATGAATATGTAATATAATTGTCTTTTTCAGATGCTATGATTCGGGGCAATTTCGACCAGGTCGGGGGAATTTCGTCCTTCGTCTCAGGGGAACTTCGTCCAAACGTAAAGAGAACACACTCAACGAAAGGAAATGCTAAAGAATGACACCCAAGACCAGTAATTGTTGAGTATTTTCAGAAAGACTAAATATGAACTCTTTCAGCATAAACGTCAACTCAGTATAAAGAGTGTGAACCCGACCAAAGTGCTTCATTTCCGAAGGCCTAAGTGGTCCTACAAAGTTGACAAGTTTCTTTCATTTCATCGTTTAACCAGCCCCCTTTTCGGCTGAGATCAACATTTCCCAATTCCTTTCAATTGTCAAGTCTCATTCCTTCGTGTTACTGTTAGCGATGTCTTGAAAGCGACGGGTAAACAAAAAGGGCAATTTTCCCCCAGGTGGTGTGGGTGAATTTCCCCGAAGCATAATTTATGTTGGGAGAAATTTGTCCACCTTGAACATATATTTTTTACTTTGTGTGAATATCTTTTTGCTGAAAATGAGTGACGTATATCGACTGATCAACTTTTGATTAAAGTGAAAAGTTAATTCGATAGACTTTTCAAGCATTGAACTCCATAACAAACAATATCAACTAACAGTGTGCCGTCTTGCGTATAACCGACACTATGGTTTGTTAGCCAAGCGAAGAAGAGCTCCCAGAAGAGCTCCCAGAGCTCCCAGAATAGCACAGTTTTTTTTTCCATACACTACTTGTAAGATCGCTCTCAGAGTACCAGAATAATCATCAACATGATTGTGGGCATCTAAGGAAAGAAGAAGAAGAGTTCCTTTAAAACGAGCAGCAGAGACTTGAGACGGATGAAGGCAACAGCATGAGACGGAAACCAGCAGAATAGACCAGATCTAGGTGAATGTACTCACCTATACGACGAGACACAAGAAACAATGAAACACAAGCGCTTTCAACAGAAACTTTTCTTCGTCAGGTGTAAGAAGATAGATAACAATAAAAGAAGAAGGAGGCAAAGAAGAAGACAGACAAGGAGTTGACGTAACAAAAATTAAAGAATGTATACGTAGATTTAAAACGTCGTCATAAAAATGACGATTTTTTAAATTATTTTTTATTGGTCTTCGGCCTGGAATGATCTTCGCTTTCCTCTATCGAGTCTGTGGAAAACAGCAGGTCTATAGCTGTGGGAAGGAAATGTCTCAAGGTCTGACCTAAAGGAGTCCAAAGAGGGTTTCTAACACAGAGGAAGGCAAAGGTCATTCCAAACAGAGGGGCCGAAGCCAAAAAAACTCAACAAAACAAGCAAACAACAACAACAAAAACAGCAAACAATCAAACAAACAAAACAAAACAAAAAACAACTAAAAAACAACAAAACAACAACAACAACAACAGCAAGAACAAAATTATAAAATAAAATTAAAAAAAGAAGCGCAGGACCCAACAGTGGAAAGTTTGGTACGAGGAATCTGGACGCTGAGAGTATCAGAAGTAGAGCGGAGAGTACGGGAGGGTGTGTAAAACTGAGAGCAGTCACAGAGATAAGACGGAGCAGTATACGTGATACACTTATAGCAGAGACTGCTTGTCTTGTACTGATTTTTTTGTGGGACTGGAATTAGCCAGTGGAGAGACTGAAACAGAGGAGTGACGTTGTCAGTTTTACGGTTTTTTTTGTTTTGTTTTTTTCAGTACGAGGCGAGCAGCACAGTTCTGTATGCGACGGAGGTTATGGGCAGAGGAAGCAGACAGACCGGAAAGGAGAGAATTGCAGTAGTCGAGGGATGACAGAATGAGTGATGTGACCAGTTTCTCTGTTCCTAATTTTCTCTCTTACTTGGTTCTCTCCCACCCCCACCCTTCAAATCTGCTCTCCACTCTTTGTCTGCTTCCAGCCAGTCACAGACACATCACCTATTGTTAGAGGGAATGCTAGACTGTACTGGAAACCTTTGGCAAACCGAATTCAGACAATTCAGACGTGCTGGCACGTTTGTGAGAGCGTCCGTCAGTGAGTTTTAAAGGAATGACAGAATGAAAATGAACGAAAGTTCCCCGACATTTTGATCTTCAATAGCGGTTCAGTCTCTTGATATTTCTTTGCTGCACAGATTTCATACGGGGAGATTGACAAGCTTTAAACCTATATAGTAATTATGAACAACAGAAGGGAGAGAATCCTCTCCGGGTTTGCCTGATAAGAATCATAATAAATAATATATTATATTATTTATGGCGCCCCATGTCGTTGGAGACCGGAGTGCTCACAAAGGTCTACGAATACGCTAATTTTATCACCACACACACGCACACACACAGACACACACACACAGACACACACACACACACACACACACACACACGCACACACACACACACACACACACAGATACATGCATTACTGGTAATCGGTTGGTAGAATGGGAAGAAATATAACAACAAATCAGTATGCAAAACAAAACAAAACAAAAACGTAAAACGAATCTGAAATAAGGATGTCTGCCAGCGTTCTAAAACAAGATCCAAACACACAGAAGTTTAAAAAGAACGCTAAAAGGAATCAGAAGGCAGATGAGAAGAGATAGGTTTTCAGTACTGACTTAAAAGAAGAGACTGAAGAAGAATGCCCGACAGAGAGACGAAGAGGGTTCCAGATGACAGGTCCGATGTACTGAAAGGATCTTCTCTGCCCATCATCAGAACACGGAAGATCCGAGCATCCGAGAGTGAGTGAAGGAAGCGAGAAGGAGAGTAGAGATGAAGCAACTCAGAGAGGTATAGGGCTCGAAGGAACTGTACCAGATACAATGTAGAAACAGATGAGGGCTATTTTGTATTGAATGCGGCTGCTGATTGGCAGCCAGTGGAGACTGTAGAGTAAAGGAGTGATGTCGGTGATTAGCGAAGCGCAAAAGGTTGTGTGATATCCGGCACGGATGATAGAGTGTTTGCTCCACGCTATCGCCGTGTTCGTCAAAACATGCGTGTCTCTTGAGACAAGGAACACCGCTGTGGGAGCAAAACGGGCTGATTGATTCCGTCAACAGTCTGGTATTGATGATGGCATCGGGTTCCCTCCAGCCAGGAAGAACATAAATATGCTCTAGGAAGACCTGTTTTAGTTGTCTCTACCCTAAACAAAAAAATAAACAAAAAAATGAGAGAGAGAGAGAGAGAGAGAGGAGAGAGAGAGAGAGAGAGAGAGAGAGCAATGAATGGTCTGAGCTGTCTCATTTTCATTTTATGTTTATTTGCCCATTATATCGGTAGAAGAAGAAGAAGAAGAGTAAGTAAAATTGGTGTTTTACGCCCAGTCAGCCATTACGGTTATATAAGGGCGAAGAAAAAGAAGAAGAAGAAGAAGAAGAAGCAGAAGAAGAAATAATCGTTTTTAACGCCCAGCCAAAGAAGAAGACGAAGTAGAAATGATGAGAGATTTATTTTTCTTTCTGTTGCTGATGAAAGTGAGCCAGGTGCTGGACGTTTCATTAACCGTGTCGCTACCTGCGCAGGTGAACGCTGGATGTTGATGGTGTTAATTCCAACCGTGGCTACGACCGGACGCCTTTGATGCTGATGAGAATAACAAGTGCTCTTCTTGACCCGTTTCCCACAGCAGCCTGGCCGAAGGAACGTTTTCGTTGTGATTACTGGTTGCAACTCTCCCTCTTTGCGTCTCTATGTTGCCGCTCCACGTTACGTTGTCTTTCCGCTTCAAGCTGGCTTTTCCACATTATGTTGTCTTTCCACGATATGTTGCCATTTCCCATCATGTTGTATTTCCACATTATGTTGTCTTTCCACAATATGTTGCCGTTTCCTTCATTTTGTTTTTCCACTGTATGCTGTCTTTCCACGTTATGTTGCCGTTTCCCATCATGCTGGCTTTTCCACATTATGTTGTCTTTCCACGATATGTTGCCGTTTCCGTCATGTTGTTTTTCAACTGTATGTTGTCTTTCCACGTTATGTTGCCGTTTCCTATCATGTTGTATTTCCACATTATGTTGTCTTTCCACGATATGTTGCCGATTCCCATCATGTTGTTTTTCCACTTTATGTTGTCTTTCCACGTTATGTTGCCGTTTCCTATCATGTTGTATTTCCACATTATGTTGTCTTTCCAAGTTATGTTGCCGTTTCCCATCATGTTGTATTTCCACATTATGTTGTCTTTCCACGATATGTTGCCGTTCCACGTCATGTTGTTTTTCCACTTTTTTGTTTTGTTTTCCCGTTGTCTTTCCACGTCATGTTGTCTCTCCGCATTATGTTGTCTTTCCACATTATGTTGCCGTTCCACGTCATGTTGTCTTTCCACATTATGTTGTCTTTCCACGTTGTCTTTCCACGTCATGTTGTCTCTCCGCATTATGTTGCCGGTCCACGTTATGTTGTATTTTCACATCATTTTGCCGGTCGACGTTATGTTGTCTTTCCATGTCATGCTGTCTTTCAACTTTATATTATCTTTCCATATTCTACATTACGTTGTGCTTCTATAGTACTTTGTCCTTATATACCACGTCTGCTGGCTTCCTACGTACATTGTCCTTGTACGCTATGTGGTCCTTTCAACACAACATTGTATGTCTATACTACGTTGTCCTTTCTATACTACATCGGTCGCCCTTCTACACCACGTTTTCTTTTCTACCCCACGTTGTCCTTTCGCACAACATTGTGCTTTCTGCACATTTTCCCTCTGCATTACATTGGTATTCTACACCACGTTGTCTTTTTTGACACAACGTTGTCCTTTTTACAACATGTTCTTCCTACACTGATATACCACGTTGTCCTTTCTATATTACGTTGTTATTTCCACACTACTTTGTCCTTTTCTACTACGTTGTCGCACTCCTACACAACACCCACACATTTACACACTGCGTTGTCCTTCTACACTACGTTGACGTTTCTACACCACGTTGTCCTTTCCTCAACACGTTGTCCTTTTTACACTGCCATGTTATTTCTACACACGTTGTTCTTCCTACATCACATTGTCCTTTCTGCAATACGTTGTCCTTTTGCATACGTTGTCCTTTTGCACTGCGTTGACCTCTGACACTACGTGGCAGAAGATCCATTTAATTTGCAGACATCCGCCTTTAAAGGGGAAGTGGCGCGACACCAGCTGGCCACAAAAAGTAGAAAATGCGTCATCTACAGACTGCGTGTAATTGTTCTGTCAATAGCTCGACTTAAGAAGTACTTTTTGTTTAGTTTCCAAGTTGATCTAGTCGGGGGAGGGGGGGGGGGGGGGGAGGGGGGGGGGGGGGGGGGGGGGGGGGGGGCAGCCATGTTTGCTTTGCTTTTCACCAGTGAGGAACAGAAACGGTTGGCTCTCTGCGTATTTGATACTTTACCATACATTCCGTCATTGTTCGTGACGTCACAGATACAAACTGCAGGGCAGAAACTAGCTCACTAATAATTATATATTACTTATGGCGCCCCATCTCATAAGAGCCCCGGGTGCAGATGCACGCATTTCATCACACACACACACACACACACACACACACACACACACACACACACACACACACACACACACAGTGACACACACACACACACACACACACAACACCACACACACACACACACACACACACAGTGCACACACCCACACACACACACACACACACACACACATTGACACACACACACACACACACACACACCACACACACACACACACACACACCACACACACACACACACACACACACACACACACACACACACACACACACACACACACCACACACACACACACACACATCACACACACACACCAACAGTCAACACACACACACACACACACACACACACACACAACACACACACACACAACACACACACACACACACACACACACACACACACACACACACACACACACACACACACACACACACACACACACACATCACACACACACACACACACACACACACACACACACACACACACACACACACACACACACACACACACACACACACACACACAGTCACACACACACATACATGACATCTACTGGAGGGAACTTAAATCGTCAGCAGGGAACTGAAATTATTTGAAGCGAACTGAAATTTACTAGAAGGAACTGAAATATAGTGGAAGCTACAAACTCTGCTGGGTGACCTGAAATCTTTTGGAGGGAACTGAAATCTGCCGGATGGAGGGAACTGAAATCTGCCGGAGGGAACTGAACCTGAAATCTGTCGGAGGGCGGGAACTGAAATCTGCTGGAGGGAACTGAAATTTGTGTGAGGGAGGGAACTGAAATCTGCTGGAGGGAACTGAAATCTGCCGGATGGAGGGAACTGAAATCTGATGGAGGGAACTGAAATCTGCCGGAGGGAGGGAACTGAAATCTGCTGGAGGGAGGGAACTGAAATCTGCTGGAGGGAGGGAACTGAAATCTGCTGGAGGGAACTGAAATCTGCTGGAGGGAGGGAACTGAAATCTGCCGGAGAGAAATGAACCTGAAATCTGTCGGAGAGAAATGAACCTGAAATCTGCCGGAGGGAAGCACCATAATGGCTCTGCAATAGCACGGGCAACAAGGTCAGACTCGCGCGCTCTTCACAAATTGCGGATAATTAGCCGACAGTTCATGGCAGCATCTTTACCTGGCCGTACCATCCCCCTCATGACCCCTAATCAATTTCTCAGGCGGCGGAAGACACGGCGAGGCGGATGGGGAGGGGTGGAGGGCAGGGAGAGGGGAGGATGGAACTGAGTGGCTGTTTGGTGAGTACTGCGGCAGACGGAGTATATGCGTTGTCCTGGCAACGGCAGTCAGAAGATTACTTTCCACCTATGTGGGATGGGGGTGGGGGAGGGGGTGGCGTGGGGGCAGGAGTCAGTATAGCTTTCTGGAGACAGACATCTGGGCAACCTCCCCCCCCCCCCACCCCCCTCCTTCCGACCTAGTGGGATGGAGAAAATCGTGAACAGCGATACGTCACGATATTCTCTTCTTGATTCACGACACTGAATTAAGAACTGCCCTGACCAATGGGTTCAACGAGTCTTCCGGTTTCGTGAGCGATACATCCGTGAAAATAGTCCACCGTGAAAATAGTCCAGCGAGAAAGCGTGAAACACCTCAGTGCATCACCCCGCAGCTCAGTGAGCCGTGGCCTGCAAGCGTGGCTTGCATCAACAATGACGCGGAACGTAAACAAGTTGTCTAATGGGGCGAGAGTGGACTAGTCACGAGGTCACGTAAGGGTGACGAAATCGAAAGCGTGACCAGTGCTCCTTGTTCTGTGATTGAGTCAAACATGTAATTAGTTGTTGAATAATGAAAAAAAGCCTCCAACGCAAGGGTGGGGGTGGGGGTGGGGGGTGGGAGCGGGGGGTAAAGAGAAATCAAACGAAATTAGGCAGAGTGTTGACCTGGGGCCATTCTTAATGAGCTAGGTCACTGCGGGTCACAAGATCGAAATTAAGCCACGTTGAAACGTGGGGATGGGGGTAGGGGGAGGCAGGGGAGAGGAGGGGGGGGGGGGGGGGGGGGGCAATTCAAGCTCGCTTTCGATCTCGTGATCCACCGTGCCAATTAAGTGCATTACAAATGGGTCCAGGTCAACAGCCACTGTGCCCAGTTTCCCGTTCCATTTCATGACGCTCCGTGACCTAGCTCATTACGATCCGTAGCTCAGTGGTAAAGCACCGGACCTGTAACAACAAGGTCTCGAGTTCCATCCTCGGCAGGTGGAGAGGTGTCTTCTGAAGAATCAGCTTGCTGTGCTGCCTCTGACTTCGCCATCGGTTCCTTCTCGTGTTTTCCACAGTAGCACCTGAAAGACACCCAAGCGCTTGGGCATACAGATCAGTGTCATTCATACATGTTTGGATTCGTTGCGGTGTGTGTGTGTGTGTGTGTGTGTGTGTGTGTGTGTGTGTGGTGTGTGTGTTTCCTTATAATGCTTTATGTAAATTGTTTTGGTAGGAGTATGCTCTACATGTGTATAGAGTATCATATTTAGGTTAATATGTATAATATGAGCACTCAGGGCGTTAACGAGCGCATGACAAATGAACATTATTATTATTATGATTGTTATTATTATTGTTATTATTATTATTATGATGATTAATATTATTGAAGACCCTGCGCGGCCATTCTGCCCGAGGCACAGGTGGCAGGGGCCGTAACTCTGAGAGGTAACTCTGGTCGGCCAGGCCTAAACCAAAGTCCCTGACTTTAGAGTCCGAGACTTTGAGAAAGGCCAAGATTGTATTCATGGACGCTGACAATGGCCGAGACAACAGAGTCATTGACCTCGCGATGAGAAAAAAGACGTCGGCTCATGCGTCAGCACTTGTGCTACTTTTAGACAGCGCAATCCCGTCAGGGCATGCGCACCGATACGCTTCGTTCACTTCCTTGAGACGTATTTCCCACGCGCAAAGGTCGGTAAACATGCACATTACGTGAAGGCATGCGTGGCAGGCCCAGATTCTGGATGTGATTAGCCATGTTTTACTTCTGCAACACCCAAACGATTTCTACGAGGGCATTAGTTGTAAAAACGTTAACCTATCTGCATGTCAGCGGGTATTCCTCTTGGCGTTTGTTGCGTCAAGTAAGAGTAGCATCGTGTGCTGCATCTGCCTTTAGAACTTGTCAGAAAGGAGAGCGGCCTCTGCGCAATCAGGTAGCCTACGCTGCGCAGATGAATTAAACTAACAAGAAAATGAGCACAGTTCAAATATAAGACGTCAAGCAATCTTGCTCGCATAATAATTTATTCGAAAATAGTGAAGCGTACGATCAGATTATGCCTGCATCGCTCGGTTTGTGCGACCTTTCTACCCTCCAAAATGAAAGGGTTTGAAGTGGCCGTTGTGTACACACAGCTAAACACGCCTACGCCCTCAGAGTGTGAATGTCTGCCTGTAAATAAAGAAGTTGGTCGCCTACATAGAACAAGAACATACCCGAACATTTGGACGTCTGATCCAGAGAGAGAGAGAGAGAGAGAGAGAGAGAAAGAGAACTCGAACTCGAAAACTTTATTTTACAAGGATTGTAGTTTAGGTTCAGTCAAAAACCTGTCTAACAACTAGTCCTTGCTAAGCTACCGATGAGTAGATAACAGATTGCAGGCATTATTTATATACATATAGGCATGAATGAGCGAGTGAAACGTTATACATGAGAATGTCCACACAAACATAGCGTGTTCACAGCGCCAGATGAACACATGCCATACATCATTCAGAGAGAGAGAGAGAGAGAGAGAGAGAAGAGAAGGACAGAGACAGAGATAGAGACAGAGAGACAGAGAGACACATGGAAACTAAAATTTAAAAAGTTGATTTTATTTTTGTTTTTGTGAGATACAAATGTAAAACCTGACAAGAGCAAGGAAGGAGAAAGAGAAAAAAAAAAGAAAAACAAGCATCTTGCGCCACGGTGTCTGGCGAATGGAAGAAACAGTATCAAGGTGGCTTAGTGATTGCCTGAAATGTTTTCCTTTTAAATGTTTTTTTAAAATTCCATGGGGTATCTGGGATGATGAAATAAACTATATTCCACGCTACAGAACCCGAAAAGGAGAAACTCGTTTGAAAGACATCGATCCTTGTTCTTGGCAAAAGTTGTTTATTCCCATGAACGTGAAGACGTTCAGAAGGAATCATGAGATATTTAGAGGTACTGAAAGGCTTCGCTGTGAACAATCTTTTGTATTAGAACACATTTGTTGAGTAATAGTTGTTTGTCTAGAGGGAGTAGTTTGAGAGAGAGAGAGAGAGAGAGAGAGAGAGAGAGAGAGAGAGAGAGAGAGAGAGAGAGAGAGTAAAATGCAGAGCATACATGTATACATAGCATACATATCTGACACATCATATTCATAAATATTGAGAACATAAACGAATACGGTCATGTTAAAAATGAAAGAAACAGTGCACATGTGTGTTATTTTTTCCCATTAAGTACTGTTTAAATGATTTTTTTTTTAATGCTTTGTGATCTGTCAGAATTTTAATCCGTAATGATAAATTATTCCAAAGATTTGTCCCGGAATGCATCAAACTTCATTTAAATAGATCTAATCTAGTGCGCAGGATTATATATTTGGGTGGATGTTTGTTCTGATTTGAATGAAAGTTGAATTTTGGAGTTGATTGTGCATAGCCAGTTACTATTTTATGCATAATGATGCCGTTATTGAATTCCACTTTTAATTGTTAGCGGAAGAACATCTAAAAGTTTAGTCATGAGCTGTCAAAGATGTGGATTTTAGAAGGGTTAATTTATGGGATCACTTGTGGGTACTTGCAAGAGGTTTTAATGTATTTGCACTAGCAGAGTCCCAGAGCGTTGAAACTCTGGTTGCATAAATGTATGATTTTTTTTAATTTTTTTAAAGAAAGAAAAAAAAGCTTTTGAGCGTGAGCATTTAGAAAATGTTTAATTTTTGAGAATTGTATAGATTTTCAGAAACACGTTTGGTCAGCTCATTTACATGATTTGTCCAAGACAAATTATTATCAATAGTTACTCATAAAACTAGTGTTGCTACTTCGTAAATTTTCTCATTTCCAATATAAAATGGCATGCGAGAAGATATGTTTGGGCGTTTTTGTCTATGGTTATGGTCATGTATTTGTTTTTGTGCGAGTTTAGACACATGATTTAGTTCAGCCCACTGAAAATATTATTTATGCTTTCCTGTAAACTAAGCGAAAGATTATTTAGGTTTGAGTGATTTGAGTGGATAGCGGTGTCATCAGCAACTAGTTCACATAAAGCTTTTAAGAATAAGGGAAAGTCGTTTATGTAGAGAGAAAAGAGAACACTGAACCTTTGTGGTATACGATATTTTACGGGAAGGAAATCTGATATATCTGTGTTTATTCAATCAAGCTGTTCTCCATTTGACAAAATGAAAAAAATAAGTGCAGCGTGTTATTGGGTAATCCATAAAGAGCTAATTTCCGCAAATGTAGAACATGATCAATGACATCAAATGCCTTTGGAAAGTCTACAAAAAGTACACCTGCTAATTCATTGTTGTTTATGTTCTTATAAAATGTATCTACTAATGTTATAAGTGCACTATAGCATGAGTGGTGTTACCTAAATTCAGATTTGTTGGGGTGTATAAGGTATAATTATAAGGTATGATAGACGTTTCCTAATATATTTTTTCTAGAGGTTTCCAAAGAACAGACAGAACTGAGACAGGTCAATAGTTTGAAGTGTCTTTGTTATCTGCTGATTTGTAAATGGGTATGACCTTACCTTTCGAAAAATAGTTTTCGTCTATGCAAAGATTGTATATGTAGTTAGCATTATTAGTTATGTCGTGAGCACACATTTTAATAATTTGAGAGAGAGAGAGAGAGAGAGAGAGAGAGAGAGAGAGAGAGAGAGAGAGAGAGAGAGAGAGAGAGAGAGAGACAGACAGACAGAGACAGACAGACAGACAGACAGAGGGAGGGAGAGAGAGAGAGAGAGAGAGAGAGAGAGAGAGAGAGAGAGAGAGAGAGAGAGAGAGAGAGAGAGAGAGAGAGAGAGTGAGAGACAGAGACAGAGAGAGACAGAGACAGAGACAGAGAGACAGAGACAGAGATACAGAGAGATCAGACAGAGACAGACAGACAGAGACAGAGAGGGGGGAGACAGAGACAGAAAGAACCAGAGAGAGACAGAGGCAGAGAGACAGAGACAGAGAGACAAAGAGACACGGGAGGGGGAAGGGAGGGGAAGGGGGGGGGGGGGACAACGCTAGCACGTGACGGGGAAGCAGAAGAGGAGCCATGATAAAAGGTAAACGGAAGGGAAGGGGAAGGGAAGCAACTGGAGCCAGCAGGACAGACGGTGGTCTAGTTGGTGTCGCCACACGTCCGTCAGAAAAGCAATCCATGAAAAGCCTTGTTGGTATGATTAACATCGGCATCAAATTGATTCTCTGGTCGCGTCTCTGTACTATCCGCATTCTGATTTGATGTCTGCCGCAGTAATCACAATGACATTGGACAGGGCAGGGCGAACAGACTGACCACTCTGACTGCGATGAACTTTACGCACTGCGATGCTTCTCTCTCTCTCTCTCTCTCTCTCTCTCTCTCTCTCTCTCTCTCTCTCTCTCTCTCTGTGTGTGTGTGTGTGTGTGTGTGTGTGTGTGTGTGTGTGTGTGTGTGTTCTCTCTCTCTCTCTCTCTCTTTCACTCCGTCTCTGTGTCGGTCTCTGTCTCTCTGTCTTTCTCTGTGTATCTGTCTCTGTTTCTATCCCTGTTCCCCTAGTTGTCTTTCTCTCCTCTCTCAATACATTACTCTACACTACACTATAACTTTACTTCCAAGTGTCAATGCAACTGCACTAGGAATGTTTTGTGGTGCCAAGTACACTCATCACACATTCACATCAATCATAAAACAGACTACAACAACAGCAAACAAACATCCAGGTAAAATGTCATTCATAAATAAATACATGAAATACATAAACAAAACTTGCATCTTCTCGAGGTCCCACTCATAACATTTACTTTTCTAATATAAAATAAAGTTATCCACAACAAATTAATTTTAATACACACACACACACGCACGCACGCACGCACGCACGCACGCACAGCACCCCTTCTCTGTGTTTCTCTTTATATAATTATTTTTCGGTATTTTTATGTACGTGACCAACCCTCCACCGCAACTATCTCATACCCCGCTTTGTATCTCTCGTTCTTTATCTCTCGTTCTTTATCTCTCGTTCTTTATCTATCTATCTGTATGTGTGTGTGTGTGTGTGTGTGTGTGTGTGTGTGTGTGTGTGTGTGTGTGTGTGTGTTGTGTGTGTGTGTGTGTGTGTGTGTGTGTGTGTGTGTGTGTGTGTGTGTGTGTGTGTGTGTGTGTGTTTGTATGTGTGTGCGTGCGTGCGTGCGTGCGTGCGTGCGTGCGTGCGTGCGTGCGTGCGTGCGTGGTGTGTGTGTGTGTGTATGTGTGTGTGTATGTGTGTCTGTGAATGTGTAAATGTGTGCGTATGTGTGTATGTGTGTGTGTGTGTGCGTGCGTGTGTGTGTGTGTGTGTGTGTGTGTGTGTGTGTGTGTGTGTGTGTGTGTGTGTGTGTGACTCCTCTCTGACACCTCTTTCCCTCCCCCATTCTCTATCTCTTCGCCCACTATCTCCGCTCCATCTCTCTGTGCCCCTGGCGCTGCGTTTGGCTTGCTTAAAATGAATGGTTTGTGGAGACGTATTCGATTTACTTGTGCTGTGTTTCGCCTTGGTATTTATGGCCTATACGGTTGGCTTGTGGCCCCAAAACGACTCTTTTTTTTCTTTTTTCTTTTTCTCTTCTGTCGGTCCGTTTGTCTCTCTATACCTCTCTCTCCCGCTCTCTCCCTCTGACTGCTATGCCTGTCTGCCCCCACCTCCCCACCCCATTCTCTCTCGCCTACCCCCCCCCCCCCCCCCCCCCCCCCGCCCCTCCAAGTGTGTCCGTGTGTATACTGAACATGAAATGGCGAAGACTTTCCTGAAATCATTCACGGTATGGGCGGCCATCAAAGAGTGGACAGAGTGACCAAGGATCAGCGGCAGAAGGAAATCAACTGTGATCTCCACGTCAGTTCTCTCCCTTCCACCACACACCGGGATCACTGAAAGCAGGGTCAGCTAAAGCTACGCAATAAGCGAGGGGCAGATAAAACAAGTGGCAACTGAAACAAGGGACAGCTGAAGCCACGCTATAAGTAGAGGCAGCTAAACCAAGGGGCAGCTAAATCAGGTGGCAGCTGGCCACACTATAAGTAGGGGCAGCAAAACCAAGGGGCAGCTAAATCAGGTGGCAGCTGGCCACGCTATAAGTAGGGGCAGCTAAACCAAGGGGCAGCTAAATCAGGTGGCAGCTGGCCACGCTATAAGTAGGGGCAGCGCTATAAGTAAGGGCAGCTAAAACAAGGGCAGCCAAAACAAGGGGCAGCTAAAACAAGGGGCACCTAAAACAAGGGACAGTTAAAACAAGGGGCAGCTGAAACAAGGGACAGTTGAAAAAAGGGACAGTTGAAACAATTGGTAGCTGAAGCCATGCTATAATCAGAGGCAGCTAAAAGCAAAGGGCAGCTAAACCAAGGGACAGCTAAATAAAGGAACAGCTGAAACAAGGGACAGCTAAAACAAGGGACAGCTGAAACCACGCTATTAAGTCGGGACAGCTGAAACAAGGGGCAACTGAAGCCACGCTATAAGTAGGGGCAGCTAAAACAAGGGGCATCTAAACCAAGGGACAGTTAAATCAGGTGGCAGCTGAAACAAGGGACAGTTGAAGCAACGCTATTAAGAGGGGGAAGCTAAAACAAGGGGTAGCCAAAACAAAGGACGGCTGAAACAAGGGACAGCTGAGGCCACGCTATAAGTAGGAAGCATCTAAAACAAGGGGAAGCTAAACCAAAGGACAGCTAAAACAGGTGACAGCTGAAACAAGGGGCAGCTGAAGCCACGCTATAAGCAGGGGGCATCTAAAGCAAGGGGCAGCTATCGCCAGGCTATAAACAAGGCCCAGCTAAAGCAAAGGAGAGTGAAAGCCACGCTATCAGCAGAGCACAGCTATCGCCACCCACGGAAGCAATCGCATGCTAACCGCATTAATTATCTGGCGATTGAGTTGCCTCCCAGACCGACGTTAACGTTTTGCCGACGGCGTTAGTTCCCACTCGTAGTCGCTGCGCCGGCGCAAGGCCACAACCGGAAGCAGTCAGTTCGCGACTTAAAAAAGGGGAAATGTGTGTGTATGTATATGTGTGTGTGTGTGTGTGTGTGTGTGTGTGTGTGTGTGTGTGTGTGTGTGTGTGTTCTAGTTCTCTCTTCAAAAGTTGTGGTTTATGGACAGTGTCTGTGCCACTTGCACCCCACGATTAATGAAACATAAAATGGCTCTCATCGGTACCCATCCTAATGCAGGAGTCATTGTGGTGGTGACAGTGCAGTCAGGTACAGTCTCCCTCTGCCCCCACCTACTGGGATCTCGGTCCCCGCCAGCACTTCTGCGAATACGTTAAACTCGCTTAACCAACCAGACATCCCGGTGATCACCAACAACACCGCTGTGGCAGATTCAGGGGCTTGTGCATACTCCGAGCATCGCTTTCCGGCACCGTCCTCCAAACTCTGCCATATTTAGTTACGCCACTGAAGGGGCACTCTTTATCTCCGCGCAGCTGTCCACCGACGCGGTCAGCGCCCTCCGAAAGCTTCGGGTACTAATATGACTGTGGAAGCAATCTAGCGCCAAAGCACGCACGTAAACATGAGACGCATCCACCCTGGGTGAAAGAAAGAGTTTCGTCTCGATTCAAACGATTGTGGTTTTATTTGTACAGGTGTAAACTTTGTTGGCGGCTATAAATGACACGCCTTGTTTTATTTGAGTTGTTTGTAACAAAACTACTACTGTTTGAGCACCAACAAAAAAACTGCTCGTTAGCTGACAGTTTTCTGGACCCTATGGCGTCACTAAATATGGCAGTGGTTGAAGGAAGGATGTCGTAAACCAGTGCTTGGAGTTTGGAGCTTGTGTACCCGCCTGGGAAACGGCCGGGTCACAGTCAGCTGGTGCAGACTCGGAGAAAGCTGGACTCACAGCCATAGCCAGCAAGCCGAAGCAGATATTCTTCACAACGAAGACTGCCTGGCAGTCTTGGCAGCTAAGCTGAGCCTGAAAACAAAACTGAGGCTGTATCACAACAACTATCGCGGTATGCTTCTCTGTGGCTCCGAGCGCTGGAAATGCGAGGCAGACTAGTGTCCAGAGATGAGGTCTCCAGAGGATAGTGGGGGTATTTTGGCCCGGCGCAATCACCAATGCAAAGCGCTCTGGCAAATAGATGTAACACCCCTGGGCATACAGGTCAAAATACGGACACTGAGATGGCTAACATGTGAGATGAATGACTCGGGGAGCTGCCCAAAGCTGACATGAGACGCAACCAGCAGAGACGCCATCACCAGATAGGCTGATATGGAACACCATCACCAGACGGGCTGACATGAGACTCCATCACCAGACGGGCTGATATGGAACACCATCACCAGACGGGCTGACACGAGACACCATCACCAGACGGGCTGGTATGGAACACCATCACCAGATGGGCTGATATGGAACACCATCACCAGATGCACTGACATGAGACACTATCACCAGACGGGCTGATAGGGAACACCATCACCAGACGGGCTGACATAAAACACCATCACCAGACGGGCTGACTTGAGACACCATCACCAAACGGGCTGATATGAGACACCATCACCAGACGGCTTGTTACTTTGGGGCAAATCGGCACAAGATCAAAACTTAGTATACAACAGCTTTTGCACTGTCTTCCTTTCCTTCGTCTGTGTTGTTGTATTAGTGGCGTGTACGTCTTTAGTTGGTTAGTTCTAGGCTTCCTTTTTAACGTACCACCAACCGCACACGGTCACCTAGGGACAATACGGAGGTTGTGGTACCCCGGTGGTGAAATAACAACAACAGCTACAGCAACAAACACCTAGGTTGACGCTGAGAACATGCGTTGCCATCGGTTTGACGCAGAAGCTGGTGAACGTCAGTGGCACTTAGGGCAGCAGGGTCTACTGGAGAGCCGTTCATCAGTCACAGACCATCTTCCGGACTCTGTCTCCCTCAGCGTCCAAACTGCCACCTTAACAGTTGCTTTCTCCGTTAAATGTGACTGTGTCTCCGAGTGGTAAAAGCTTGTTTGCAGACCGTTGCATAATCATAGGCCCAGTGCAAGCCGATTGGTTGAAGCCTGTTTGTAGACGGTCCGAATGGTTGAAACCTGTTTGCAGACGGTCCGATTGGTTGAAACCTGTTTACAGACGGTCCGAATGGTTGAAGCCTGTTTGCAGACGGTCCGATTGGTTGAAGTCTGTTTGCAAACGGTCCGATTGGTTGAAACCTGTTTGTAGGCGGTCCGACTGGTTGAAGCCTTTTTGTAGGCGGTCCGACTGGTTGAAGCCTGTTTGCAGACGGTCCGATTGGTTGTAGCTTGTCTGTAGACGGTCCGACGGATTTTTAGGCTGTTTGCAGACGGTCCGAATTTATGAAGCCTTTTTGCAGACGGTCCGACTGGTTGAAGCCTATTTGTAGGAGGTCCGACTGGTTGAAGCCTGTTTGCAGAGGGTCTGACTGGTTGAAGCCTGTTTGTAGACTGTCCGAGTGGTTGAAGCTTGCCTGTAGACTGTCCGACTGTTTGAAGCCTGTTTGCAGACGGTCCGATTGCTTGAAGCCTGTTTGCAGATGGTCCGATCGGTTGAAGCTTGCCTGTAGACGGTCCGACTGGTTGAAGCCTGTTTGTAGAGTGTCCGACTGGTTGAAGCCTGTTTGTAGACTGTCCGAGTGGTTGAAGCCTGTTTGTAGACTGTCCGAGTGGTTGAAGCTTGCCTGTAGACTGTCCGACTGGCTGAAGCCTGTTTGCAGACGGTCCGATTGCTTGGAGTCTGTTTGCAGATTGTCCGACTGGTTGAAGCCTGTTTGTAGGCGGTCCGATTGGTTGAAGCCTGTTTGCAGATGGTTGCATAATCCTAGCTCCAGTTCAAGTCGTTAGGGTAAAATAAGTGTGCTCGTGGTTTGTTGTGACCCGCGTGGTCTTTCTGTCGAACCGACCTTTTCAGATGAATTAGACGATGAACTTTTGATGTCGCTTCCAAGGCAAAAGAAGAATGACGTCAACAGCTGCGTCAATTGCAACATTTGCATTAGACAATGGACGTCATTAGACAATATTAACAGCATCAACAATGATAACAAACCTGCAACATAGAACAACAACAAAATTTCAAGACAATATAGTTTGTCTCAATCAAAAAGAAGTTCCGCGCGATTCAAGGAGTAATTTAGTTTCACTCTGTGACCTTCGTCTAAAACAGCCAACTCTAGAAAGAAATTGGAGAAAAACAAACAAAACAAAAACAAAAATGACAGCAAGCTCCCATATTTCAGGGTTTATCTCAACTATGCAAGTGGGCAGGGCCGATTAAGTTTCAATGTTGAGAATTCTACCAAGATAAATGAACCAGGGGCCCAAATTGACGGGTTTCGCTCCAAGGAAATGGATCGGCCTTTTCACCGCTAAAGTCCCGCGTTTGTGTTTGCGGTCTGGTCGGTTTTGTTGTTCAATTTTTGTGTGTGTAGACACTGGGCAGGGTTCGCCACTTTTTTATTGAGAGACATGGAATGGGTTAGCTCGCGTAGTTCGGCTACCGAGGGAGAAAAAATAAAAAAAAAAAAAAAAATATGAAACAAGAATGACTGCTAGCATTCGCCTACCGAGAGTTTGTTATATATTGATGATTGGCCTTCTTCTCTATCCCATGACCTAGCCGACACACTGGAGAGCAAAGCAGTCATCATAAGGGGCTAGTGTCTGGGAAGACCTGAGGTGTTGAGCAGCTCGAAATACGACCTCGGAGCACATAGCCAAGCACGTGACACGTACTACTCGTCTACGCCTCGGTTTGGGCTGTGCCACAACACACTGACACCATCGTGAACACAAATGCTGCATTACAATTTTACCCTCGGTTTGGGCTGTGCCACAACACACTGACACCATCGTGAACACAAATGCTGCATTACAATTTTACCCTCGGTTTGGGCTGTGCCACAACACACTGACACCATCGTGAACACAAATGCTGCATTACAATTTTATGCGCCGCATAGTTATGCGTGGAATATCTTCAGCCATAAGCTGGGTGCATATCAGCATCCAGCCTGTAGACACGGAGATAAATCCACCAAAGACGGTAGGCGGTTATCCGTAGGGAATTATTTGTTAATGTAGAATCGCAGAGACGTGGTGATCTCGGTGTTTAGCTGGGGAGCGTTACAACAACCACACCACTAACAACACTCATCGCCCGAAAAAGGGGCCGAGGACAAATCGACAGCACTGGGCGATCTATCCTGAAAGAGAGTTCTATTCAAGATGGTATCTGTGCGCTCGGAAAAGGCTATATGCGCTCCACCCCATCTCTCAGACGTTTCCCCAACATTGCTTTGAAACAATTCCAATGTTCGTCTGATTGATGATGGCCTTCTCTCGTCCTTTCAAAGAAGATCGTCTAGCGCTACCTCTTTCCACGCCTCTCTCCTCAAGTCGATCTCAAGACTTCAGATCTTCCGAGAAGTAAGCCACTTGTGATCGGGGTTGCTTCGCCCGTCAGTCTATCTGCTCGGTCGTTTCATTTCACTCCGGCATGTCCAGGGCAGTACACCCACAGGAGTTTTAACAGCACAAGAAAGAAGAAAGAACGGACTTGGTCTCTGTCAATCAGACCAATGCTGGACTTGTTTCAAGAGCAGCACAGTGGAAACCTGAGAGCTTGGTGTTCCATGTTTAATAAAATCTCCAAATATGTCTTTGTTGTTGTTCTTAATCTCGTTCTGCTTTTTGCTGTTGTTGTCTTCTTTTTTAGTTGTTGTCTTTTGTTCCACGTTTCTTCTAGTTCCCTGTTTGTTAGTTGGCTGTGTTCGTTTTTCTTTCTCCATCTTCTATTTACATTCCTTCGTTTTTCTTTGTTTCTCGTCCTCCCCCTTTTTTCGTCTTCGTGTGTGTGTGCGTGTTGAACAAGGAAGAGCGTTCAGCTGGTGACAGATCTGCACGTCTCTCTCTCTCTCTCTCTCTCTCTCTCTCTGTAATCATTTCACTGGCAACAGACGGCGCGTACACACAACCAGTCGATTCTTTCACGCACACGCACAACTGCTCACTTTTTGTTTTTACACAAAATAGCCTCCTTCACACTCACACACAATCTCTCACGTTTGTATTAAATAGCCTTTTTACTTCACACACGGAACTAGCCACTTTTTTGTTGTTGCTGCCATCGAGGCCGTTGGAAACATCAATCACCAATCGGACGTTGGAGTTCTTGGCAGGCAAAAAGAATGCAAGCCATGCGGCTATGGAGGCACGGGGCCTCAGTGTACCCCATGACCTGTGACCCCATAGCCTCGGATCCCATGGCCTGTGACCCCATGGCCTGTTACCCCATGGCCTGGGAATAGCGAATGTAAGTGCCACGTGTCCAGGTTTAGTTCATTTAGTTCATCGAACCACAGGCAGATCACTTTCCAGACTGGAGGTTTAACGTTAGTGATATCTGTCTAAATAGGCCACTCTTGCCCGTCGATTGCCAATATTGCTCGTTTGTCTGTCTCGTCTGCCTGTTTCGTCTGTCTGCAGCTCTTCGCTGTCTCGTCACTTTGCTTCGTGAACTCAATGCTGGGAAGGTTTCTCTCTCTCCCTCCCCCCCCCCCCCTCTCTCCTTATATATATATATATATATATATATATATATATATATATATATATATATATATATATATATATATCAGTAAGAGACAGTTCAGTTTTTACAAATATCCAGCGGAGCGCGTACAAGCTAGGGTACTTTTTTCTTTTCTGCTTTGCCCCAATTCGTGCTTCCGCCATCAGCGCATTGTGGCAGGGGTGGATGTTGTACAATGGAGTTAGGGTTCTTCGAGGGAAAAGGAGGGAAAACGGGTTAGGGGTGGGGTGGGGAGAGGGGAGGGGTGGGGAGGCCTGTGGCGGGGAGGGGCTGGGGGTGTGGGGGAGGAGGAGGAGGAAACAGAGATCACTCGATCTTGTATGTCTCCATTACTTGTGCAAAATATCGACGGAAAAAATAAAAAATAAAAAATAAGAGAAGACGAAACGTAAAGTGCGAGGAGGTGAGGAGAGAACGTGGTAAGAAGATGGCGGGGTGGGGGGTGTTTGTGTGTGTGTGTGTGGGGGGGGGGGCGGGGGGGGGGGGGGGGGGGGGGGGGGGGGGGTGGGGGGGGGTGGGGGGCGGGGGGGGGGGGCAGGAAGTGAGAGGATGGCGATGCGGCACAGGGGAGTTCATGACGTTTCCCCTGATTTCAGCAGAACTGAGATGCCCAATTAGAAGCAGATCTCTCTCTCTCTCTCTCTCTCTCTCTCTCTCTCTCTCTCTCTCTCTCCATATATATATATATATATATATATATATATATATATATATATAGATGATATAGAGAGAGAAGAGAGAGAAAGAGAGAGAGAGAGGAGAGAGAGAGAGAGAGAGAGAGAGAGAGAGAGAGAGAGAAGAACAACACCACCATTCGCTGGCAGGCTTTTTGTCTTCTTCTTTTTTTGTCTTTTCAAAAAAAAAAATGTTAAAAAGTTTGTTTGTTTTTATACGCAGGTTTTTGCACAACCCTGCACTTCCGGAGGGACTGATCGACTGGGCGTCTGGCTGTGTCCACACCGAGCCAGTTGCTGTGGCCACGCTGACCCGTCAAGGTAAGCAGTGCTGGTGATGACTGCTTTCTCCCTCAGTAAGAGGATGCGCTGCGCAGTGAACAGACCGCCATTACATTTCGGGGACACTATTTCCGTCTGCTTGCACAGTTCACTGCTTTGAATCACTCCGATGGAACTTGACACTTTTCCGAGCTACTAACGTTGTTGTTCTTCCATCTTGTTGCCATTATTATTTTATCATATTATTTTTATATTCACCATCATCGTCATTATCATCATTGTCACTCCCAGCACGCTTACACTGATGGTTTTGAGTTAACTGTTAATGGGGAAATGTCAACAAGAATCTGCACGTTCCGAGAAGCTGACACAGAGAGCAGTGATATATACAACACACAGACAACAGTGTGTGTGTGTGTGTGTGTGTGTGTGTGTGTTGTGTGTGTGTGTGTGTGTGTGTGTGTATGTATAACACAAGACAGCAGTGATATATACAACACAGACAACAGTGATATATATATATATATATATATATATATATATATATATATATATATATATATATATATATATATATGACACAGACAGCAGTGATATATACAACACACAAATAACAGTAA
>JABMCL010001016.1:560000-565000 GCA_018857735.1 Alviniconcha marisindica
CGTTTCCAACAGAAGTGTATTGATTTTTCTTTATTCTATCTAGTTTATTAAGGGTTTTTATTTCTAATACTATTAAAAAGGGGACAATGTATAAGAAATGTCTGATGTTTCTGTGTATATCCGCATGAACATTAGGGTCTTCTAACGGGTGGCGTCTGAATAAGTCATAATTTAAATCCTAATAGCAAGTCGAAGTCTACAATGCTTAATTTGTTCCTTTCTAGAACCAAAATAATAATATAAAACCACAGTGTCATTCTTTGACAAATATTTTTTCAGCAGACAAATTTGAAGGTTTTTTGTATAGTTTGAGGTAATTTTTCCACAGTTGGGTAGTTGACGGAATGAATGAATTTGCATATATTTTGTTTTGTGAGCGGGAATGACTCTTTCATGTGGTCGTCTGCGATGATACGGGTTTGTTGTTGAAACTAGGGTGGTACTAAGTTCGATAGGTATCCGGGGCATAGGTAATTAATCATTTTGTGAAACATTATTAGCTTGTGACTTTTTGTCTTTCTTTTAGTGTGCAAAATCCAGATTCTTTAACAATTTTTCCCTTTTTTCCTTAACGCTCCTAAAATAATTCTTATAGCTTCCAAATGCAGGTTTTCACTGTTTGAAAGTGTTCCAGTACAATTATCCCAAACAATGTCGGCGTAGTCAAACTGTGGCAAATAAAGGATTTGTACATAGTATCCAAGGCTTTTCTGCATAACTTGTACTTAAAGGAACTAAACATGAAAAAAGAAGGGTTGCTTTTCTAATAATACTGTTTATATGTTTTTCCCATTTGCAGTTACAAAAATCAGACCTAAGTTTTTGTGACATTCCTTGTCTTCGAGAACAATTTTTTCAAATGACAGTGGGTAAACTGGATGGTTGTCTTTTTTAAAATTTAACAATTCATTTTTTTCTTCTTTAAAAACTAACTTTCCATCTTTTCCCCCGCTGTTAATTTTTTCAAGTCAAATTTAAAATTCTGCTCTTCTGTGGGGTCTTTCAATGCAAGTGACACACTTGTGTCATCCGCAAAAAGTTTTATAACAGATTCAATATTTTTGGTTATGTCGTTTATATATATGAGAAATAACAAGGGTCCTAACACAGCCCCCTGTGGAACCCCAGAAGGTACTGTTTTGTATTCAGACTTTTTACCTTTTATAACAACGGCTTGTTTGCGATTTTGTAAATATTTTTGAAACCATAATGCCAAATTGCCTCTTATACCAACAGCTTCTTTTTTTTTCAATAATCCCTTGTGCCCACTATCAATTTTGGGAAAATGTCGAAAAAAAGGATTTTTTTTCCTTTCTGATGAAATAGGTCTGATTTTTGAGGGAGTTGGTTAACTGTCAGTCTCCTGGCACAAACCCTGACTGGGAGGGGTAATAATATTAAAAACCCTTTTAAAATAATTCAACACACGGCTGTGAACACATCGTTTTAAGACCTTGCCTACACAACAACAGCGAAATAGGACGATAATTATTACACAGATTTTCGGGGCCTTTTTTTGTTGGGGTTAATGAGAATCTTCCAAATGTTTGGAAAGATACCTTCATTTAAACAGCGGTTTAAAAAGGATGGTTAAGGGTTCTGTAATAATGTCAACTGTAGCTATCAGCAATTTGTTATGAATCATATCGGGCCCTGTTGCCTTTGATTTGTCTATTTTTTTTTTTTACATATGTATGTCAGCGTGCGTAAGAATAATATCAGTAATTTCAAGTCAGTGTACTCTACATTTGGAGTATTTTCGTTTGGATTTTTCGATTGTTGAATAAATAATCATTCAATGCGTTGACCTTGTCTTCGCTGGAAGAATACAAAGTACCATTGAAGAAATGGGAGGAATGTCGTCGGATATGCCTTTTTTTTCATAAATTGTTTTCCAGTTTCCACCATTCCTTAGTACCGAATGTTTTGGGTCAGATGCCTTTAAATCAAGTTCATTTAAATATTCCAGTTTTCTTTTCTAATCTTAGTGTTACTAAGTTTCTATAAGTCCGATAAGCTCGCCAGTCTTCGTCTTTATTGCTGCGGTTTTTCAACCTATATCTCTGTTTTATAGCCCAGCGAATGTCTGCATTTATCCAAGCAGCATCTTTAGAGCGGTAACGGTTTTTACAGGCATGCAATTACAGGCGGCTTCGAAAAATATAGTATTAAAAATTTTAGCCGTGTCAATGGATCCCTTTTTTCATAGCATCGGATCTATACGAGACAGCATTTGAGAATTTAACATCTAAATTTTCTAATTGTATAAAGTTCTTTTGAAACTATAATTTGTATTGGTGTTATTGATCACTGTTGACATGGCCCCAGTGGTCACTACATATTTCCGGCAAAACCTCTATACTTTTGATAACTTGTGGCGTCTGGGTTATAATAAGATCAATACATGTACTATTGTCGGGGTTTTTCTAGTGTCAGAATTTGTAAGCTGGTGCAACTGAAACATGTGGAGTATATCAACTAATGCTTGCTTGGGAAGTTAAAGTCGGGGGTTTAAGTCCCCCAAAGGCAATAATTTTAAAATGTTTTTTAAAATTTGCTTTGTCTGATCAAATCCCAATATCAACTGTGGCACTCGGGTTTTCGGTAGAATGAACCTATTAGCATGGTTTCCTTGTTAATTTTGGTTTCAATCCAAATAGCTTCAAGACCGGGTACAGAAGATCGGGTCTGTGCTTACAGAATAATGTCGTTTCACGTATATGGCTACTCCACCACCACTGTGGTTTAACGGTCGGGCTAGTCTAATCGGTGGATGGAAATGTAGTAAGTCTGTTTGAGCTCTAGTATGATGCGGGCTAGCCATGTCTCAGAAAATGTAATAATATCATATTTATTGCAAGTTTAAACCGATATTTTTTGGTTATTCGTTAATAATTTTTTATTTATAATTAGGGGTAGGGCCTGGGTTAGATTCGATTTCCTGAGCGTAAGAGAAGCAATTGTAACAAACCAGATGACAAACTTGATAACTGTAATCTATTTTCTTGCGGGTTTCCCAATGAAAACAACGAATGTGGAATGCCCTGTGTTTTCAACAACAGTTGTCTGCTCAGCAAAAAGGAAAAAGAATAGGCTATCGTCACTCGATTATGGCTTCTGTGCAGCATAGAATATAAAAAGAGATCACTGATAATTTACTAAAAAATACTTTGTCATGATTATTGACCGCTCTATTGTAAAAACATCAATCCTGGCTCTATAAACACACAAATCATTCGCCATTTTATGTAACGGGTTCCCTAGAACCCAAAACAAAAACAAGCCCAGGATGGATGTGTAGTTTTGTGCGGTATACAATAACAACAAGCGACTGTCTTCCAATCCAGTCTCTCTAAGGCTGTCTCCCTAGAAAAAAAACTGTTATTCTGCAATTTAAAAGTTAACGGGTAAGGAAAAAGAAAACAAAAAAAAAACAAAACAAAAAAAAAAACAACAACAACAACAACAAAACAAAGTGATGGGAAAAAAAAACAAGTATAAATTTTTCTTAATTATTATATACACTGTCTTACAGATTACAATGTGTATGGCGAGGGGTTTTTTGCGCCGCAATAGGCGCGGTAGAGTACATCATTATTCAGTAAGGGACTATAATCACTCGTGTAGTCTAAATCAAACGAAAGGGCTCGGTTTTTTCCTTTCGTGTAGCTACAACGGAAAAACTTTGGCGTGCAAGTCAGGCTACAGTTACAGATTCGTTACAATACAATGCGCATTTCGTAACACTACACATTGATGGGACACGATTGTTTGCAATAAGGTATCCTACCGTATCTTAATTTTGAGTGTTACTTAATGTGCGGGGCTTGATTGAGTGTTTGCGTGTACCTGAGAGTGCGGTGTACGATGATTTACATGGCGTGGGTTCGATTGTTTGGTGTGTGGGGGTGTGTGTTGTGTGTGTGTGTGGTGTGTGTGTGGTTGTGGGTGTGGGTGTGGGGGGTCGTGTGCAAGTGTGTGTGATGTGCGGGGGGGGCATGTGCCGTGCGGGGGTGCGAGTGCTCTGTGAATGTTTCTGGCTATTTTAAAAATGTACAGTCAAGCACTACTATGAGACTATTTTTACATCAACGTAACGGTCGGTCGCAAGCACGGCGACAATATAAACCTATTAATGCAAACCTACGTTTCCTATTTTACTAACGCCTGGCGGTATCTCATTACAAAACTATAATGCCATAAGGATTACAACATACATGTATGCACGTGAAGTGCGTGATCTGTACAAAGACTCTGTTTGAGGCGGTTTAAATATAAATAACAACCGCTACCTTTAGAACTAAAAAACAACAACTGCATATTACAAATACGTAATGGTCACCACATCGTGAACCCCGTTTTTCTAAACATATTCACAGGCGCTCAGTTGTAATTTCTATAATAAAAATAAACAGAAAACAAAAAAAACAAAAACAAAAAATCGTCACTCTACTTCTGGCATGCGCAACTTTTGCATCAGTCGCAAAATAAACTAATCAGGATTACAATATTATTACACAAATCCAAATCTAGAGGCAAGGAAACGCGAGTGGGTTTACGCATTACGTCTTAAACACATATTCTCTATCTTTCTTTCAGTGACAGCGCATTACAAAGTTGTCAGTACAATCGGTAAAACAAATACAATAGCTATACGATATCTTCAAGACCATAGCATTCAGGGCACCAGACACGTGATGATAAACAGCAACCTACTACCATTGAAAATGGAGGAAAACATGTATATACTAAAAATATATAACAGTTTTGAGACTCTTCCACTGTTACAACGCAAGAGACGTAAGACATGCACATAAGCACGTCAGCAGTTGCGTACGCTTGCGACCATATATATTAATAGAATAAAACCTATAAAAATTAATAATCCCAAGGGATGCTGTAGGCAAGCTGTTTCTGCTCTGTTTGTGTGGTGTGCAGTTTGTTTCGCTCAGCAGACCGTGCAGAATTTTTTTCCAGGTATAGACCACATCAATTCGTAG
>JABMCL010001016.1:575000-580000 GCA_018857735.1 Alviniconcha marisindica
AAGTACACTGAACTCAAACGGAAACGAGCGAGAGAGAAAAAGGGAAAAAAAAAAAAGATAGATGGAGAGACTGAGAGAGTAGGAGGGATGAAAATTAGAGAGAGATGAGAAAGAGGGAGAGAGAAAAGCCCATGGAGGGAGAAGAAAAAAAAGAAGGAGCGAGAAGTGAGAGAGAGAGAGAGAGAGAGAGGAGGAGAGACAGACAGACAGACAGACAGACAGACAGACAGACAGACAGACAGAGACAGACAGACAGAGACAGAGAGACAGAGAGAGAGAGACAGAGACAGACAGACAGACAGACAGACAGAGACAGAGAGAGACAGAGATTATTTTAAACAAAAGAAAACAAACCACAAAAATGAAGAACACGAATATTTCATCTGTTCACGGAGTGAGTATTTCCACTGCTCATGACCATACAGATGATACGGTTTAGATCGACGCCGGGGTGAGGCAACATAGACAGCCAATCAGCAAATGGAGTCTGATCGAATCCAAAAAAAAAAAAAAAAAGAAGAAGAAGAAAAGAAGAAGTAAAGAGTCCAGTCAAGAAAGAGAGAAAAATTAAATGGAAACAGGGTGAGACCTCCCAAATAAATAAATAAATCAATAAATCAATAAAAATCGCCCCAAATCCCACGATACTGTAGTAGGAACCCAGAGTATCTCACTGTGGCGGACGGCTCGAGTTACCCTGTGAATAATTTACTGGCTGGCACGCCAGGCGATAATTATTATAGGTCATTAAGTCTCTGCGGTAGTGTCCCTTCTTTACGTGTGACGTCAAACGAGCGCCATTACACCCCTTTGTTGATTCTCGTGAATACTGGTAATCAAAACTAGGTACAAGGACACTGTAGATCCTCTCTCTCTCTCATTCTATCTTTCTCTCTCCCCCTCTCCCTCCCTCTCTCATGCTTGTACAGTGCGATGATATCATTTGTGCACCCCCTCCCTTCTCCCTTCAATAGGGGCTATGACATAATTGAATAAAACGATTCGTTCGTTCGTTCGTACTCTCTCTTTCTTTCTTGAATGTCTTTTTACTACAGTTATTTCAAAAAATGGATATGACTTAAATGCTTACAACAATGTAAGAGATATTTTGTATAATACTGATGTTATTACTAATATTGTCAGATCGATTGTTCATAGTCCTGTGGGAAAATTAGTGTAAATAATGATTATATGTTTCTGTTTTTTGTTTTTGTCTAATATCACCTCGATGTGAACAGACATAAAATAAAATATTGATTGATTGATTGATCTCTTTCTTTCTCTGCCTCTGTCTGTTTGTCTGTCTCCGTCTCTCTAGCTATATCTGTTTCTGTCACTCTCCAACTTCTCTCACACTGTCTCTTTCTTTGTTTCTTTGTTTCTGTCTGTCTGTGTGTCTGTCTGTGTGTCTGTCTCAGTCCGCCCCGTCCCTCCCTCGAGGTGATTCCGGGATGCCTGGTGTATCTCCTTTCCGTCTGGACTTTCACGGCTGTCATTTGATTCCCCTTTCCTCGCATTTCTGCTGACTCCTCTCGCTCTTTCTGTCTTGTGCTTCTTCTGCTAACAGTCTATATTCTGCTGAGTTTCTTTTTTTCTTCTCTCTCTCTCTCTCTCTCTCTCTTCTCTCTCTCTCTCTCTCTCTCTCTCTCTCTCTCTCTCTCTCTCTCTCTCTCTCAGAAACTTCTTTAACAATGCTTGTTAAGAGATAGTGTTTTATTTTATTTATTTTTTATAAATATTATTCTTTTGTTTGGCTATTGTTGAACATCTAGGAGACGACAGTTGGTAGGTGGTAAACGTGCAGCTTGCGTCCGCGTGGCCCCGGCATTTGCCTTTATGCATTTACTTCATCAACTTCTTCCTCTCTTTCCTGTGTTGATTTCTTCTTCTTCTTTTTCTTCTTCTATTTACTCTGTTGGTTTCGTCTTCCTCTTCTTCATCGTCCTCTTTTTCATTAATTATTGTCTGTCTGTCTGTCTGTCTGTCTGTCTGTCTGTTCCTCCCTGTCGCCCATCTCCACCACACACTACCTCTGTCTGTGTCAGCCCCTCCCCCCCCCCCCATCTCTTCTCTGTCTCTGTCTGTCTGTCTGTCTGTCTGTCTCTCTGTGTCTCCGTCTCTGTCTCTCTCTCTCTCTCTCTTCCTCGCTATCCCTCATCTCCATCACACACTACATCTCTGTGTCAGCCGCCCATCTGTGTGTGTGTGTGTGTGTGTGTGTGTGTGTGTGTTGGTGTGTGTGGTGTGTTGTGTGTGTGTGTGTGTGTGTGTGTGTGTGTGGTGTGGTGGTGGTGTCTCGGCGTGGTGTGTGTGTGTGTGTGTGTGTGTGTGTGTGTGTGTGTGTGTGTGTGTGTGTGTGTGAGTGAGTGAGTGAGTGAGTGAGATTGTGAGTGTGTGTGTGTGTGTGTGTGTGTGTGTGTGTGTGTGTGTGTGTGTGTGTGTGTGTGTGTGTGTCGCTCTTTCTCATATTCCCCCATCTCTTTCACACACTAACTCTCTTCCTGTTTGTCGCTCTATCTTTATCTCTGAGGTGAGAGTGGAATATTAGATAGAACTGTCTGTGTGCTGAAGCTGAGGGTGGCTGACTCTGGTTTTACCCCCCCCCACTCCCCATAAACCCAACAAAATGGAAATTAATATGTTGGGAACAAACCGTCATATACATGTATATGTAAATATGGGTTTGCAGTCATATCCACATCACCCCCGTCACTATGGCGATAGACAGAAATCTGAGTGTGGCAATTGCTTGTCGCTTAGCAGTCCGCGTGGCCTGGATGAAAGATATTCACTGGTAGGTCCTATGAATTTATGCGTGGTTACATCGATTCGTAAATGAGAAGGATTCCTGAACCTCAACACCATAGTGTACCTTTATTGGTTTACGTTTATGGTCGCTTTGCAGAAGTGTGCAATCCATACTGCTAACCTAGCACACACCACACACACACACACACACACACACAACACACACACACACACACACACACACACACACACACACACACACACGCACGCACACACACGCACGCACACACCTTAAACAGCGGCACATGTTGCACAGTGTGACAGCAAGTTCGCCTGTTGGATTGTTTAGTTGGTTGGTTGACTGATTCATTGCTTGATATTAAGTCAGCGAGCGAGGAGGCGTGCGAACAAAGAATGGAATAGCGGACTAACAGCTAGGAGCGTGTGTGTCACGTGGACAGTGACAGTCTGCGGAGGGTCACGTGGACAGTGACAGTCTGCGGAGGGTCACGTGGACAGTGACAGTCTGCGGAGGGTCAGAAGACAAAAAGCGACAGCAGACTGCCATTTATAGCAATCCAGCCTCGGTTTAGATCTGACCTGCCGTGACCTAGCTCATTACGAATGACCCCGTGTCAGTATACAACCCAACATCGCTTTCGATCTCGCGGTTACCTTTGTCAGGTCACCTCATAAACGGTCTTAAGAATGTTCCAAGGCTAAGCATTGTTTTCAGATTCGTGCGTGAGCCCATTACAAGCATGTGATTCATCTTCTGATTACAAGAAACACGAACATGACCCACAATATATTATATATATATATATATATATATATATATATATATATATATATAAATAATATTAATAAGCAAATAGCCCTCTTAATCGCTTTTGTCTTCTAAACGGTGACGACATTCAAGAAGAAAATGTTCAGAGCGCAAATACTTAACACAAGAAAAGCCTCATTCTTCTGCCTTTTTTGTTTAAAATGTTTTCACATAAGAGATAGGCCTATTAGACTGACCTTACGATTATCAGCAAATGTAAACAAGTTACACCAGAACGACAGACTTCAACCAGACTAAATGGGCAAGATACAGCAAAAGGGACTTCAACCAGACTAAATGAGCTAGTTATACCAAAACAACAACAGACTTCAAGCAGACTAAATGAGCAAAATACAGCAAAACAACAACCGACTTCAACCAGACTAAATGAGCTAGTTACACCAAAACAACAACAGACTTCAACCAGACTAAATGAGCAAAATACAGCAAAACAACAGCAGATTTCAACCAGACTAAATGAGCTAGCTACACCAAAACAACAACCGACTTCAACCAGACTAAATGAGCTAGTTACACCAAAACAACAACAGACTTCAACCGGACTTTTGGACTCTAGCTAATCCGGTTTACGGGCTATCCGTTTTCAACTGTGTCTGCTCTTCATGCATATGGGTCCTGATACATAGGCCTACAAAGATCACAGCGTCTCCATCTCCTACCATTATTTCTGACAGCCGTCGACATGATGGAGAGTGCTACGTACACAGACGCTGTCAGGTAGGGGTGTTTCATTTACTGTTATCGGCAACATCAGGGACTCCACGTTGGCGTTATTGCTGTTTGTGAGTGGGCCTCTTGTTTGAAGTCTGGTTGTAACCTAGATCAGTGTTTACGGGAATAGCATAACTCTCTGATGTATCGATTGGTGTGCATTTGGATGCTGTTCCCTTTCCTCCTCTCTTGCTTCTGGTGATTTCATCCTCGTCTTCTTCTTCAGCCTCCTTCTCCACTCTTCCTTTTCTTCGTCTTCTCTTTTCTCTGTTGATTTCTTCTTCTTCTTTTTCTTCTTTTATTTCCTCTATTGATTTTCTTCTTCATCGTCCTCTTCGTCCTCTCTTTCCTGTGTTGATTTCTTCTTCTTCTTCTTCTTCTTCTTCTTCTTCTCTCTTGATTTTTTTCTTCTTCCTAGATTTCCTCTCTTGATTTCTTCTTCTTCCTAGATTTCCTCTGTTGATTTCTTTTTCTTCTTCTTCTTCTTCTTCTTCTTCTTCTTCTTCTTCTTCTTCTTCTTCTACTCTTTCCTCTGCACGAGCAGGAGATGGGGGTCCCGCAAGGTAGCATCCTGTCTCCGGCCCTTTTCAGCATTAAAATTAAAAACATTGTTAAAGCTGTCTTAAAGGGTACGGATTGCTCCTTGTTTGTGGACGACTTTGCTTTGTGTGTGAGTGGAAAGACGTTAAAC
>JABMCL010001016.1:590000-602500 GCA_018857735.1 Alviniconcha marisindica
TCACTGTCACCGCCTTCCATTGTGAAAAAGTACGCACCGGAAGTAAAAACATCACAGGGACTTAAGCAATTACTGGTAAAAGTCAAGGGAGTTAACAGCCCCGCCTCAACCAACCAATAGGCAAAAACCTCTAGCGTGTCGCCTCATGCAGGCAACATGGAGGGAATTTATGAGAGACGTGGTGGAACACATGTGGGTTTCCCCAACCGTGTGGATACCCTCTTGCATTGAAGAGGACTGCTTCTCTTCGATCAACGACCCACCCCATCCCCACCCCCACCCCCACCCCGACCCACAGCCGGGGGGGAAAAAAGAAGAACAAAAACCGGGAAACAAAGCAATGATAGAGTTCAGGAGCTGTGTGAAAGTCGAGGTGGCCGTCCTGGGCTTTCCGTCCTTATGAGCCTTACGGTTTATGTGGACGTAAAGCAACATTGACCCATGCTTCGGTATTGGACACAGTTTGTTCCTAATATGTCAGCCGACATCCGAGGACATGAAGCTCTACATCATCATTATCAATGATAGACCAGATGTCGTGTGGTTGACTGGCATGGGGAGCACTGAGCGCGAGTGCCTGGCATCTGTTGGAGTTGATAGTCCTGTGAACCGCACATGATCACCTCGGACATGGACGTGTCAGTGAGCATGGATTTGGGACTTGACTATTGCTGCGACGCTAAAGAGCGAAAGAAGAAGCCTGCGCTGAGCAGCTAAGACTGGAAGCAAAGCACTTATGTGCAAACAATATTGATAGAACAACCACACGATGTCTCCAAATAGGATTGCACATCAGAAACAACAATAGCAAAACAGCAACAGCAAAGCGACAACAAAGCTTCTGAGCAAAACTGACTTTACGCTGCGTAAATATTGTTAGAACAACACCCGAAGCCTCCAGGTGGAATTGTACATGTCTGGGTCCAAAGGAGCTCATATTCGAAGAGAGCGGGCGGGACGCGGGGGGGGGGGGGGGGGGGTACGACTTACGTCACATGAATATTGATCGAACAGCCACGTGAAGCCTCCAAATGAAATTATGTATGTAAATGCCTGCGTACTAAGCGACTAAAACTCTGAGGAGAAAAGACCTGTTTCATTGGAATGATGTACATAAATACCAGCTTACTAAGTGACTAAAATTATAAGGAGAAAAGACTTGTTTCATAAATATTGATTAAAAAACCCAAAACATGCCTGCAACCCGAAGAGTTCTAAGGAAAATAACTACAACAGCAACAAGATAATGTTGCATATATATTGATAAAAAAACTTTTTAAATTAAAACAAAAACTGAAAAACATATAAATGCATACTGGAGCCGGAAGAGCTCAAATTCGAAGAGGGAAACACAGACAACGAAGAAAACAGGACATGTTGCATAATTTTTGATAGAATATCGTCTGTCCGTGGTGTTCCACGTATTTCTGAAGATGTTTTGGCATCTCTAGATGTGTGATAATGTTCTAAAATGGAATAAATAACGACATTTCTCTGAAACCCCACGAAAAGGTTTTTGGATACAATTTCGCAATTACGCATCCCTGATAATATCATTGATTATTTGAAAGCAGAAATGGATGACAAAAATGACCTCGAAGCTATGTACTTTACTTGGACGGCCAGAATCGATGTTCTATAGTCCCATAAGGCAAAGAAAAACAGTTGCCGGATTCATAGGCTAGGAATAGACTCCTCGTGCAGATAACGTACATTAAAGGACAGCGTCCTACACTTCAAACAATGTAACAGACGAGGTGCGGAAAAAAGCAGTATAGGAACAACAACGACGGTATGGCAAACTGAGGTATACTACTACAGTACGAGAAGGTAAGTACAAATAAAAAAGAAAGGGGATGGGGAATATATATATATATATATATATATATATATATATATATATATATATATATATATATATATATATATATATATATAAAAGAAGAAGAAGAAGAAGAAGAAGAGAAAAACAAAAACAAAAAAACAACAACAACAACAACAACAACAATAAAAACGCACGGGCGTCAGTGCTGTTTATACAATCTGCAAAACAAAGATTATGTGGTGAATTCTGATTGACTGATGCCATGACTTATTCAGCCAGTCAGACCACATTCCATGCGTTGCTGTGCCATTTGCTGGGCAACGCTCTGAGAAGGACGACCTACATCTCCTCCACAGATGGCAGCAGGTTGTCGTCACGGACCATGCCAAACTCAACGCCCGCGTGTACGTCAAGCTGGCATCGTCACCAACCTGCTACAGCGGTCTGGAAGACCAGGCGGCTGAGCATGTACTGCAGAGATGCCAGCTTCTGCGGACAGCACCACACACTGTGGCGGACAGCAGTCCAGCTTCACACCAAACTCAACGCCCACGTGTACAGCAAGCTGGCGCCATAAGCAACCGCAACTGCGGTCTTAAAACCCAACGGCTGAAGATATACTGTAGAGATGCCCGTTTCTGCAGGCAGCAAGACAAAATGGACAGCAAGACAACGGGTGTGTCGGACAGCAGTCAAGCTACACAGCAAGACAACGGGTGTGTCGGACAGCAGTCCAGCTACACAGCAAGACAACGGGTGTGTCGGACAGCAGTCCAGCTACACACCCAGACTGCGGCAGGAAGTGGAGAAGGCGGCCACATCGATGTGACGGACCGCATGCACGCTCCGTGTAGCGGCCATCGAGAGGATGACCAGCTTTACGTTACTCAGCCTGCATCTGTCGCCGCCTTCCAGAACATCTTCCGTGGCCTGTGGCTGGGGATGTTGGGACTGCTGGGACTGTTGGGACTGCTGGGACTGCTGGGACTGTTGGGACTGCTGGGACTGCTGGGACTGTCGGAAAACACTTGCAGTAGAGTTCCATTTGTCCCCCAAACAATCACTCCGCAAAGTGATAGCTGCCAATTAGTTGTAGTCTAAACGTTTACTTGTTCAGTTTGTTCTTGAAACACTCCGTGAAGACCGTGCCGCAAACCGTTCTCCTTTTGTATCGATTAGGAATGTTGGCTGAGGCACCTTCCACATGTTGTCTGTGTCTTACTGGCACCTTCCTTATGTTGACCGAGTCTAACCGTCACCTTCCTTATGTTGACAGAGTCTTACCGTCACCTTCCTTATGTTGACAGAGTCTTACCGTCACCTTCCTTATGTTGACAGTGTCTTACTGGCACCTTCCTAATGTTGACCTAGTCTTACTGGCATCTTCCTAATGTTGACCTAGTCTTACTGGCACCTTCCTAATGTCAACATAGTCTTACTGGCATCTTCCTATAATGTTCACATAGATTTACTGAAACTTTCCGAATGTTGGCCGAATCTTATTGGCACTTTCGTAATGTTGACCGAGTCTTACCGGCACCTTCCTGTAATTCTGACCTAGGCTTACTGGCACCCTCCTAATGTTGACCAAGAGGCAACCAGATCGAGTAGTAAGTGCTTACTGGCATTTTCCTAATGTTGACCGAGTCTTACTGGCACCTTCCTAATGTTGACCTAGTCTTACTGGCACCTTCCTTATGTTGACAGAGTCTTACTGGCACCTTCCTAATGTTGACCTAGTCTTACTGACACTTTCCGAATGTTGGCCGAATCTTACTGACACTTTCCGAATGTTGACCGAATCTTACTGGCACCTTCCAAATGTTGACCACGGGACAACCAAACCGAGGAGTGAGTGCTTACTGGCACTTTCGTAATGTTGACCGAGGCTTACTGGCATCTTCCTTTAATGTTGACCGGGACTTACTGGCATCTTCCTTTAATGTTGACCGGGGCTTACTGGCATCTTCCTTTAATGTTGACCTATACTTACTGGCACCTTCCTAATGTTGACCGAGGATCACTGGCACCTTCGAGTTGTAATTGAGCAAGGTTCACCGACACCTCCGAATGGCGTACACCGTGGAAGTAATTTCTCGTCATGTCCATGTTCATAATTATGGTGTTCATCGGCGGTTATCAAATAACACCTGGCTGTCTAGACTTTGATCAACTCGGTGAGAATCGACAGCCAGCCAGACATGCAGACAAACTGATAAAAAGATAGATATGGTGAAACACAAAATTTCACTCAAGCGCTGCACAGTTAGACATACAGACAAACTGATAGAAAGATAGATATGGCGAAACACAAAATATCACCGAAGCACTGAACACGTTATTGGTCCGTCCCTGTTTTATTCTCAGTTATACATTTTTGTCTCATGCAGTAGACTTTCTCTGGATCAGAGAGAGAGAGAGAGAGAGAGAGAGAGAGAGAGAGAGAGAGAGAGAGAGAGAGAGAGAGAGAGAGAGAGATGTTTTGGTGGTGGATGGACAGAATCCTCCTCCTTAGAACTCGGACGGATCGCACCAATCAGATCGTAGACATCACAAGGCTTTACTGCAAGACTTGACTTCCTTATGGCTCTGACCAGCTCCATCATCCGACAGCCAGATTGCAAAGCTGGTTACAGAGCGCTGCTGCACGACTCTTCACAGCAACGGTCGCTGACACACCGCCAGGATTACTTCACTTTACCAACTTCAAAGCCATAAGGACAGACCACGTGGCTCAGTTACAAAGAGTGCAAATAATTCAGCACGGCTCGCGATGGAGAAAGAGAGCGAGAGAGAGGAAGAGAGAGAGAGAGAGAGAGAGAGAGAGAGAGAGAGAGAGAGAGAGAGAGAGAGAGCACAGTCCCGATGGAAACTGCTGGGCAACGTTAGCATTTCGCTGCCAGTGTAACGTTGTGAGTGTACAGGATCTCCCGCCAGTTTGAGAGGGCCGTTGCCACCGTAAGCATCTTGGAACCACTGCATCTGCTACTGTGTGATCTTCAAGAGAAAGGGTAGAAACAGCGTGGGCTGACAGCGAGGGGGGCAGTTTTGGCGGTGTATGGTGTTGTCTAGGTTATTGTGACGTGGGTGCCTGCCATGACAGTAGTACCTGTCTATGCGGACGAGGAGAGAGGGAATGGTGCGTGTGTGTGTGTGTGTGTGTGTGTGTGTGTGTGTGTGTGTGTGACACTCCGAACATCGCTTTCCGGCACCTTCCTCCAAACTCTGCCATATTTGGTAACGCCACTGAAGGGGCACTCTTTATCTCCGCGCAGCTGTCCAGCAACGCGGTCAGCGCCCTCCGAAAGGTTTGGGTACTAATATGACAGCCTGGCACCCAAGCACCCACGTAAACATGAGACGCATCCACCCCGGGTAAAAACGGAGTTCCGTCTCGATTTAAACGATTGTGGTTTTATTTGTGCTGGTGTAAACTTTGTTGGCGGCTATAAATGACAGGCATTGTTGTATTTGGGTTGTTTGTAACAAACTTACTACTGTTTGAGCACCAACGACAAACTGCTCGTTAGCTGACAGTTTTCAGGAACCTATGGCGTAACTAAATACGGCAGTGGTTGAAGGAAGGATGTCGTAAACCAATGTTTGGAGTTTGTGTGTGTGTGTGTGTGTGTGTGTGTGTGTGTGTGTGTGTGTGTGTGTGTGTGTGTGTGTGTGCGTGTGTGTGTGTGTGTGTGTGTGTGTGTGTGTGTGTGTGTGTGTGTGTGTGTGTGTGTGTGTGTGTGTGTGTGTGTGTACACACTGTGTGTATGCGTGTTTGTGTGCGTGCGTGTGTGTACACATGCTGTGTGTGTGTGGTGTGTGTGTGCGTGTGCGTGCGTGCGTGCGTGCGTGTGTGTGTGTGTGTGTGTGTGTGTGTGCGTGTGTGTGTGTGTGTGTGTGTGTGTGTGTGTGTGTGTGTGTGTGTGTGTGTTATTTATTACACACATATGCACCGAGGCTGCGTCCAGCAGGGTTGTTGAACAAGTTCGCGTTGAGAGAAGGGACCACTCCGTTGAGCCCCGCCCCACCCGGCTAAAGTGTGCTTGTTGAGCCCTGCCCCGCCCCACCCGGCTAAAGTGTGCTTGTTGAGCCCTGCCCCGCCCCACCCGGCTAAAGTGTGCTTGTTGAGCCCTGCCCCGCCCCACCCGGCTAAAGTGTGCTTGTTGAGCCCTTCCCCACCCGGCTAAAGTGTGCTTGTTGAGCCCTTCCCCACCCGGCTAAAGTGTGCTTGTTGAGCCCCCCCCACCCGGCTAAAGTGTGCTTGTTGAGCCCGCCCCACCCGGCTAAAGTGTGCTTGTTGAGCCCTTCCCCACCCGGCTAAAGTGTGCTTGTTGAGCCCTTCCCCACCCAGTTAAAGTGTGCTTGTTGTGCCCTTCCCCACCCGGCTAAAGTGTGCTTGTTGTGCCCTTCCCCACCCGGCTAAAGTGTGCTTGTTGAGCCCTTCCCCACCCGGCTAAAGTGTGCTTGTTGAGCCCCGCCCCACCCGGCTAAAGTGTGCTTGTTGAGCCCTTCCCCACCCGGCTAAAGTGTGCTTGTTGAGCCATGCCCCACCCGGCTAAAGTGTGCTTGTTGAGCCATGCCCCACCCGGCTAAAGTGTGCTTGTTGAGCCATGCCCCACCCGGCTAAAGTGTGCTTGTTGAGCCATGCCCCACCCGGCTAAAGTGTGCTTGTTGAGCCATGCCCCACCCGGCTAAAGTGTGCTTGTTAAGCCCTTCCCCACCCGGCTAAAGTGTGCTTGTTGCGGCATCAAAACAACACACAGACATGACACTGCAAGCGCATGGTTGGCATACTTGACAGATGCGTCGTCGTCGTTCCTCGTGACCAGACATATTAACCCTTTCCCTGCTGAAGAATGTGTGCTTCTGATGGCGGTAATTCCATCCAAAAAGAAATAGTTTGGCAGACAACTTAAGCCAACCAGAAACGTACATTTCCTAGAATCTGGCACGTCCTGAGCATGCTGCACGAGCAGCCAAAATTCGGGCAGGACGTCATAATTATGGCATCTTTCACGCAGAAGGAAAACTCTTCCCCCATGCCGGACGTCATATGACGCCGTAAGGGCTGCGGAAGGGTTAATTGGATAGCAAAGCTCCTGGAATTAGAGACCTGGTATCTGCCTATGATATTGGAGCCTTTGGTCAATAAGCTGACTTTTGGACAGTTCATTTCATTCTGCTACGCTGCCAATGTTCATTGCCGATACCTGTATTTGGGTAAATTTCGCTACTAAGACGTTTTTGCGACGTCAAGAAATGATCACATTTAATGATTTTGTTTAACAGCACTATGTCTGTGTCATGTGAATGAAATGAAAACATTTCATTCTTGCTATTTTGTTCTGTTGTGTGTTCATAATAGAATGTTTGGTATATTTCGGTAGTAAGGCAATATGTGAACTCAAGAAATGACCATATTGAATGACCGGTTTATTTCTAACAGAAATGTATGCCTTCAACACGTGATCTAACTTTTTTATTTATTTTATTTTATTTTAGTATTTTAGTATTTAGTTGAAAATAATAAAATTGTATCGTATAATTACGTTAACTGTGTTCAGGTAATAACGCTACACAATGAAGAATTATCTGTCTACTTGCCATCATCATTATGATCATGATCATCCATGATCAGCATAATCATTATTTCCATAGTAAACATGGTGCTTAACGTCCACAGAAACCATAAGGCTTATTAGGGACGGGGAGAAGGGGGGAAGGGGGTATGGAGGTGGGGGGAGAGGCAGATTATATACCTATCGATACACTGTCACCACCAGAATGACTTCTGCATTAAGGTGGGCAGCGATGAGAGCCATTTTAATGTTTCATAGTTGTGAGGGACAAAGTCACAAGACAGTATCCACAGACACAACTTTTGAAGTGAAAGGAGAGCCGAAGCAGATTCGAACCCAAGTCCCTCTGCTTACCAGCCTAACTCCTTACCGCTAGGCCATAATCATGTTTACCTACCTATATAGGTAGTATTCGCTCCAAATATAAAGCAGATTACCTAGCCAAGGGGAATAACAGATAACAACAAGGGAAGTTAACCGAATCAGAATACAAAAAGAAAAAGAGCTACCAAATAAGGAGAGAGAGAGAGAGAGAGAGAGAGAGAGAGAGAGAGAGAGAGAGAGACGACGAATGTTATGAGGATTGAGTTAGAGAAGAGAGGAACTCGACGATCTACAAGATGCATTTGTCAGTCAACTAAACTAGTTCTCAATACATATAAAATAAATATATGTAAGAAGAAGAGAGAGAGAGAGAGAAGAGAAGGGGAAGAAGGAGAGAAGGAGAGGAGACAAGAGAACGAACATGAGCTGCTAGAGCTAGACGAGAAAATAAAGACAGATATCAGAGAAGAGAGAGACAGAAAGTAAGAGAAAAGAAGACGAGAGAGAGGAAGAGAGAAGAGAAGAGCAGAGAGAGAGAGAGAGAACAGAGACAGAGAAGACAGACAGACAGGACAGACAGAAGACAGACAGAGAGAGAGAGAGAGAAGAGAAGAGAGACAGAAGACAGACAGAGAGAACAGAACAGAAGACAGACAGACAGACAGAAACAGACAGACAGAGACAGAAGAGAGAGACAGAAAAGAAGAGAGCAGACAAGACAGAGAAGCAGATCAACAGAAGACAGAAGAACGCAAAGAAAGAGACAAGACAGACAAGACAAGAACAAAAAAAAGAAAAAAGAAAGAAAGAAAGGCGAGAGAAGACGAAGCGAGACAACAGACACGCGACGAAGACGGAGAGGGCGGAGACACAGATGCGACTCCCACTTAGGGAACCTGCATTAGTGGCCATGAGTCTACGACGGAGTTTCCAGGTTTGCCTGAGGTCCTGATGTCCAAACCTGCAGTCTTGCGTGAGAGGTCTCCGCATGTAATCTGCCAGCCAATAGGCGCGAGGCGCAAAATGCTGGAACGGCAAAATGGGACATTTCCGACACGTAGGTCGCGGATCCAGACACCTCGGGGCGTCCTTCAATAGACGGCCATTTCCGCACACCAGCTTCCGGCGGGATAAAAAATCCACCACTCAAATCCAATCTCACCTCCTTCTCGCAGTCTCCGAGATTAGGCGAGACGGTTTTAAAAGCTTCGTCCTTTTTATTTTATTCTCTCTCTCTCTCTCTCTCTCTCTCTCTCTCTCTCTCTCTCTCTCTCTCTCTCTCTAATAAACCATCAAAGTGTCAAAAGTGTCCTGGCTGTCTGTCTATCTCTGTCTCTCTGTGTTTCTCTGTCTCTGTCTCTTTGTCTCTGTCTCTGTGTCTCTCTGTCTCCTCTCTCTGCCCCCCCCGCCCCCCCCCTCCAATAAACCATCAAAGTGTCAAAAAGTGTCTTGGGTGTCTGTCTATCTCTGTCTCTGTCTCTCTGTGTTTCTCTGTCTCTGTCTCTCTGTCTCTCTACCTCTCTCTGTCTCTCTCTGTCTCTGTCTCTCTCTGTCTCGGTCTGTCTGTCTGTCTGTCTGTCTGTCTGTCTGTCTGTCTGTCTGTCTGTCTCTCTCTCTCTCTCTCTCTCTCTCTCTCTCTCTCTCTCTCTCTCTCTCTCTCTCTCTCTCTCTCTCACTTCGCTTAGAGTTCGGAGTTCTGGGTTTCCAGTCGGTGTTTCTGTTCTGACTGACCAGTCGACGTGCCCTCCCCAGCAGTTTCCAGTCGGTGTTTCTGTTCTGACTGACTAGTCGACGTGCCCTCCCCAGCAGTTTCCAGTCGGTGTTTCTGTCCTGACTGACCAGTCGACGTGCCCTCCCCAGCAGTTTCCAGTCGGTGTTTCTGTCCTGACTGACTAGTCGACGTGCCCTCCCCAGCAGTTTCCAGTCGGTGTTTCTGTCCTGACTGACTAGTCGACGTGCCCTCCCCGGCAGTTTCCAGTCGGTGTTTCTGTCCTGACTGACTAGTCGACGTGCCCTCCCCAGCAGTTTGTTGCAACCTCTCAGGAGTGGGCCGGCTTTGGGAGAGGCTGGGTAAGAGGAGGTCTAATTATAGATGGAGGAGTGGGAGAAAGACGAGAGGTTTCCTCATTAGAGCAATTGTCACCAACCCCTTCTCCACACACACTGCCTGGGCGCACCGAGTTCACAGGCTGGACAGACTGTTCAAAGACGAGGAGAGACAAATATCGTGTGTGTGTTTTATGTGGATGGTTTACTGGTGGTGGTAGTAGTGGTGTTGGTGTTGTTGGTATTGGTGGTGGTGGTGGTGGTGTGGTGTGTGTGTGTGTGTGTGTGTGTGTGTGAGAGAGAGAGAGAGAGAGAGAGAGAGAGAGAGAGAGAGAGAGGAGAGAGAGAGAAGAGAGAGACAGACAGACAGAGACAGACAGACAGACAGACAGACAGACAGACAGAGACAGTGTGCGTGTGTGCTAGTTATCTCAGTTTGTTTGCTCATAGACCACACACACACACACCACACACACACACACACACACACACACACACACACACACACACTCACACGCGAGCGCTCACGCATACACACACTCACAACACGCACACACATACATACACACACAAGACAACAATAATAACAACAAAGAAGCAAACAATATTATCAACAACTACAATAAAAGTGAGAGAGAGCGAACGAACTATTATCATTTTATTGTTTCTATTATTATTATCATGGAGAGAGAGAGAGAGAGAGAGAGAGAGAGAGAGAGAGAGAGAGAGAGAGAGAGAGAGAGAGAGAGAGAGAGAGAGAGAGAGGAACCAAGAACAGTAAGCATGTTCGAGATTTTATCTGTTTTCGATAAAGGCGGAATAATTAATGTGGGTGATAATGCAAGCGGGGTGGGGAGAAGGAGGTGGGGGGTGGGCACGGGGGCCGGGGGGGGGGGGGGGGCAGTGGGGGTATAACATGAAACGGTCACGGGACGTGCAGCTGTCTCTATTAGTGTGCGGAATGGGCTGGAGGAGAGCGAGAGCGAGGAGACGGAAGTGACGTAGCGTGCAGACGCCTCCAGTACAGTGTGAGGGAAATGTTCATGCTGCTCTATTCACTTTCGTTTTGCAAATGTCTGACTTCCGTCATTTTGAAGAGATACAAAGTTCTGGCGATGCAGAGGAGGAGGACAACAAGAAGAGTCAGTTAGTTAGCTCTGGTGTATGTGGACTGGTGTACAATTCCATAAATGCTGATTTAAAAAAATAAAAAAAATAAAAAATCAGCTTTGTATCGTTTTACCTTTCTGGGAAGGGTATGGACTGTTGAGTATTTTATTGATATGAACATCGTAGGTAGTTTTAGCTTGTATGCATCTGGCGCTGTGAAAACACAAAGTTGTGCGTGGAAGTTTGTGTTGTTGTTGTTGTTGTTTTTAGGCGCCGTATATAAATGTCCATTCATCCATTCAGTTCTCAGACTCTAACGTACCCTCAGCCATTCAGTTCTCTGTCTCTAACGTGCCCTCAGTCATTCGGTTCTCAGATTCTGTCGTGTCCTCAGTCATTCAGTTCGAGAGAGAGAGAGAGAGAGAGAGAGAGAGAGAGAGAGAGAGAGAGAGAGAGAGAGAGAGAGAGAGAGAGAGAGAGAGAGAGAGCTACCCACGTGCACATACACTCTCACACACACACACACACACACACACACACACACACACACGCTGTTGCAGTTCTGTGGTATCTACAATGAAGGCATCGGAAGGAGTGTGTGTGTGGGGGGGGGGGGGGGGGGGGGGGGGCTACATATTTACAGCCACGTAACGCTTAAATAGACACCAGCCAATTGACAGCCAAGTATGGTTATAGTCTTTCGTTCATTCCAGCTGGTTTCCTGCTGCCGAGTTTATCAATCCAGTGTGATTCCGTGTCTTTTCTGCCATTCACTCTGTCTCTAAACAGAAGCCACAGTCCTTTTACGAGAATGTTGTGCATGGTGTGGCCAGTTTGGTTGAAGTGATTAGCAACAGGTTTGTCTCTGCGGTGTTTAATGTCCGCAAGGTGTTCTTTGAGACAGGTGCCAAGGGCGCGTCCAGTTTCACCGATGTAGAGTTGAGCGCATTTGGTACAATCAATGACGTATACAATGTTGTATGTCAGGCAGTTGAACTGCTTCGTGATGTTCATCTGGGACTTAGGGCCAGTAACGTTGGTGTTGGTGCAGATGAAAGGACATGCTCCACATTTTGCTTGATTGCATGGAGTGGTCCCTGGTGTTCTTGTGGCTGGTTAACGCAGTTTAGATCGCACCAGTATGTCACGGATGTTAGTGTCGCGTTTGCATTCGATCAGAGATGGCTGACTGACTATCGCTGCTAATTCAGCGTGTGACTGAACTGGGTTGTTTTGTCCTAACGAATTGCGTTCTTTTGAACCTTTTATGTGTTTGGATCTTGTTTCAGAACGCTAGCGGTCATTCTGGCTTCAGATTGTCGCCTAGTCTCGAAAGTGTTAATCAACTTCTTGTTATTCTCCAGTAGTGCACCTGTCTATGCTGTGTGTGTGTGTGTGTGTGTGTGTGTGTGTGTGTGTGTGTGTGTGTGTGTGTGTGTGTGTGTGAGAGAGAGAGAGAGAGAGAGAGGAGAGAGAGAGAGAGAGAGAGAGAGAGAGAGAGAGAGAGAGAGAGAGAGAGAGAGAGAGAGAGATGCAAAAATGGAAGCGGAAGCTGACACGCTTTTTAGCACGCACACACACACACACACACACACACACACACACACACACACACA
>JABMCL010001016.1:607500-615000 GCA_018857735.1 Alviniconcha marisindica
AGGAAGAGGAGAAAGGAGGAATAAGGTAGGATGAAGAGGAGGGGGTGAGGAAGGGTGAAGACGTGGTAGAAGGAGGAGGAAGAGGAGAAGAGAGAATGACGAGATGAAGAGGAGGCGGTGAGGAAGGGTGAAGACGTGAAGGAGAAGGAGGAGGAAGAGGAGAAGGAGGAATACGGGATGAAGAGGAGGGGGTGAGGAAGGGTGAAGACGTGGAGAAGGAGGAGGAAGAGGAGAAGGAGGAATAGGGATGAAGAGGAGGGGGTGAGGAAGGGGAAGAGTGGAGAAGGAGGAGGAAGAGGAGAAGGAGGAATAAGGGATGGAGAGGAGGGGTGAGGAAGGGTGAAGACGTGGAGAAGGAGGAGGAAGAGGAGAAGGAGGAATAAGGGATGAAGAGGAGGGGGTGAGGAAGGGTGAAGACGTGAAGGAGAAGGAGGAGGAAGAGGAGAAGGAAGATGAACAAGGGATGAAGAGGAGGGGTGAGGAAGGGTGAAGACGTGAAGGAGAAGGAGGAGGAAGAGGAGAAGGAGGAGGAATAAGGGGTGAACAGGAGAGGAGGAGGAATGGTGAACACGTGAAGGAGGAGAGGATAAAGGAGGAGGAGGAGGAATAAGGGATGAAGAGGAGGGGTGAGGAAGGGTGAAGACGTGAAGGAGGAGAGGAAATAGGTCTTGGATTGTAACGTCCCATCAATCGCGTAGGGTCACCTGTTGGTCGCTGTCATATAGCGTTCTTCCCTGCTCTCCAGCGCACTCGCCGCGCTCTTGCCGAACGCGATTGTGAATGAGTGACTGTGTCCTTTTACAGCGCTTTTATGAATATTTACTAAAGCGATGTACTTACAGCGCTGTTTGGTTGTTATATGGCTGGTGCCACGTGAAACTGCTGCCGTCTCGACGCACGTTCTGTGCAGACCATACACCCATGCACGAGTTTACAGTGTCACTTCATGCAAAGCCACATACGTAGGGCTCGAGTTTGCTTAGCTGTAACCTGCCACCTGCACTGTTGGCGGAATGACCAGGATCTTTTACGTGATAATGCGGTAACACGGAAGTGGAATGGATACCGAAATAAGAGTCAGCACAGAAAGTTTACCCTGGAGAAGAAAAGTATCCCGCCGCTCCAGCGGGGACACGAACCAAGGATCTTTCGACCACGAACCTGGCGTTCTACCACTGACCTATCTCGCTGCCATATCCACATTAGGACGAATGAGGAGGGAAGAGGAGAGGAGAAAAGAGAAGACCAACACAGAGAGCGGAAGGGAAGAAAGAGTGTGGTGAGGATGTGGAGCGACACCCCTTTCTATGGAAAATGTATCTGGATCTTGATCAGTGCGTTTAACAGAGAGTGTTGATAACCACCCCTTTCTATGTAAAATGTATCTGGATCTTGAAAGGTGTGTTTAACAGTGTTGCTGTTGACAACCACCCCTTTCTATGGAAAATGTATCTGGATCTTGAACGGTGCATTTAACAGTGTTGCTGTTGACAACCACCCCTTTCTATGGAAAATGTATCTGGATCTTGAACGGTGCGTTTAACAGTGTTGCTGTTGACAACCACCCCTTTCTATTGAAAATGTATCTGGATCTTGAACGGTGCGTTTAACAGTGTTGCTGTTGACAACCGTATCGTCGGGAGACGTGGAGTGTTTACGGGGTGGAGTAAGTAAGTGAGTAAATTGGTGTTTTACGCCCAGTCAACCAGTGCCGTTATATCGGGGGGGGGGGGGGGGGGGGGGGGGGGGTAAAACAATGCATATTAAGTTCTGCTGGAACACGTAGATTACTTCTTGACGGTAGGAGGATCATTAGATGTATATCTGGAGCAGCATGCATGTTTGGGGCTGATGATACATTTGGGAGGGTTCAAATCGAGCCTTGCCTACGTGTTCACCGCTGGGCCCCGGCCCGCGCCATCTGCTCCACTGGGTCACGGCCTAAGGGGGCACGACCTCGCGTGCATCTCCTCCGCCATCGATATCTGCATGCATAAATGCATACACCTCCCGAAGGTAATGGGATGCTAAGAGAGATAATAATCTATTTTTGTGCAGCCCGATACCTCAGCATTATGATGCCCTCAAGGCTAGGAATGGTTCACTCGGACAATACCGGAAATTTAGGTGTGTGCATATGTCTCTTCCCCTCTGTGGGATTTGTCTAGGGAACCTCTGGATTTTCACTTTACGATCTGTGTCAATGACTTTGGTCTGTGTCCTTGGTTTCTATACGTATCACAGGTTTCTATGTAGAGTTTGTTGCTGATCTTGTTACATTTTGTTTTCTCGCTGCGTGCTTGTGTGTGTGTGTGTGTGTGTGTGTGTGTGTGTGTGTGTGTGTGTGTGTGTGTGTGTGTGTGTGTGTGTGTGTGTGTGTGTGTGTGTGTGTGTGTGTGTGTGTGTGTGTGTGAGTGTGTTTGACTGTGTGTGGTGTGTGTGTGTGTGTGTGTGTGTGTGTGTGTGTGTGTGTGTGTGTGTGTGCGTCGGTGTGCACTCTGTGTGTGTGTGGTGTGTGTGTGTGTGTGTGTGTGTGTGTGTGTGTGTGTGTGTGTGTGTCTGTACACTGTTGTGTGCGTGTGTATGTGTGCAGTGTGTGTGTGTGTGTTGTGTGTGTGTGTGTGTGTGTGGTGTGGTTGTTGTGTGTGTGTGTGTGTGTGTGTGTGTGTGTGTGTGTGTGTTGTGTGGCGCGCGCGCGTTGTGTATGTGTGTAGTGTGTGTGTGTGTGTGTGGGGGGGGGGTGTGTATTGTGTGTGTGTGTGTGCGTGCGTGCGTGGTGTGTGTGTGTGGTGTGGTGTGTGTGTGTGTGTGTGTGTGTGGTGTTGTGTGTGTGGTGTGTGTGTGTGTGTGTGGTGTGTGTGTGTGTGTGTGATGTGTGTGTGTGTGTGTGTGTGTGTTGTGTGTGTGTTGTGTGTGTTGTGTGTTGGTGTGTGTGGTGTGTGGGGTGTTGTGTGTTGTGATGGTTCTTGTGTGTCTTGTTGTGTGTGTGTGTGTGTGGTGTGTTGTGTTGTGTGTGTGGTTTGTGTGTCCCTCTGGTGTGCAGGGTTCTGGGCCTTGTGGGATTTCCACGTTCTTTTTTCCTCTTTCTCTGGGGTTTCCCGTTTGGGTTTCTTCTCTCTCTCTGTTAAGTCTATGGTTTCTTTTCCCTTCTGGTCTTCCGCCAGGGTCTCCCTGCGTTGCCTTGTGGGATTTCCCTTTCGGGTTTCCTTCCGGTTTATTTTTCTCTAGGGTTTCCAGCTTTCAATGGCTCCTCACTAGGGCTTTTCCCTCAAGATCTCTGTAATATACTTGTCCAAACAACTCATGTACCTAATGGTACCGGATCACCAGACGGAAGGTTATCAACGATAACATTTTGTTTTTGTTTGTTTGTTTTGAGCATGTCGCTCCCTTTGTACCAAATACATTTTGCTGTTGGCATGCTGGCCAAAAGCATGTATGCGAACAATTCACGCAATAGTTTCCTTTCAGCTTTCAAAGTGACCTTGTTTATATATTAGAAATACACTCACACTCACACTCACATGCACCCACACACACGCACGCACGCATGCAGGCACGCACGTACACACACACACACACACACACACACACACACACACACACACACACAGCATACACCCCACACCCACCCCACACACACACACACACACACACACACACACACACACACACACACACACACACACACACACACACACACACACACACACACACACACACACACACACACACACAGAGGAAAACATGCCAAAGGATATGGTAAATAAATTGGTGCATTAGCGGGCGTCAGCTTTTGAGCGAGAAGGTAAGTGTGGAAGGAAGACCACTGCACGCAGAGCGACCGGTGTGTGAGGATCATCTCTGGATCATGTTTGGGAAGTGTGGAAGGAAGACCACTGCACGCAGAGCGACCGGTGTGTGAGGATCATCTCTGGACTCATGTTTGGGAACTAGAAAGAGGAACTGTAAGAACTGGTGGGTCTGTGGTAAAGCGAGGCTCTCTGGACGGTGTGTAGAGATGGAGATGTTTGGAGAGATATTGTGGCCCAGCCTCATGTACTGTATAACTGTGTTGTGCCACGGTGTGTGTGTGTGTGTGTGTGTGTGTGTGTGTGTGTGTGTGTGTGTGTGTGTGTGTGTGTGTGCTGTGCGTGCGTGTGTGTGTGTGTGTGTGTGTGTATGTGTGTGTGGGGTGGGACTGTGGGACGCGTGTGTGTAGGTGTGTGTATGTGTTTGTGTGGTGTGTTTGTGTGCGTGTGTGTGTGCGTGCATGTGTGTGTGTGTGTGTGTGTGTGTGTGTGTGTGTGTGTGTGTGTGTGTGTGGAGAGAGAGAGAGAGAGAGAGAGAGAGAGAGAGAGAGAGAGAGAGAGAGAGAGAGACAGACAGACAGACAGACAGACAGACAGACAGACAGACAGACAGACAGACAGAGACCCACAGACACAGACACAGACAACAGACACATAGACACACAGAGGGGGTGTTGGGGGGAGGTTGTATTCGGAACACTGCGTGCTGTCGTTTAAGAAACATATTGTTTAAGAGCAGACACCGGTGAACTTCACGTTTACACTAACCCAAGAAAATGCTCCAGTGTCATTTTCACAGACGCCATTCCAAAGATCCCTCGCCGGGCACATGCACCATGATGACTCACTGACCTCCGACCCCCCACAGCACGTCTCCCTCCTATTGCCCACAGACCGCCAGTCCGGCTGTACTCACGTTCATTCATAGTCCGCAGGGCTCCTTCAGTCGCCCGTTGTTCTCTCCCCTCTGCTGGAGCTTAGCGAGGCTGCTGCCTTCATTACTGAGCGCCGCGCCCCACCGCTCTCTCCCAACCGTGGCCTGCACGAACCGGTCTGAAACGAGTTCATAACGAGACAATGCCGCCGCGGCAGGAATTCCTGAAAGTCATGACCGTTACTGACGAAAGCAAGCTGATTGGATGTGGGACATGACCCACGTGAGCACGGCGGTTAGTTAGGCTCTGGAAACCAAATCCACTTGTGCACGTTGAAGACCTCACAGCTTCTGAAAGTGGAAGGTAATGAGATTCACAGTTAATCTGCTTCGCGATATCATTCAGTCTGCTGATTGCGAACTGCTTGCTGAGAATACTCCATCACTGTCGCCTCGCCCTGCTGGAAGGGCTGGTTGAGTGCCTCTAGGAGTCAGTCTTCTCAGTCTGTCACTTACCCTGTTTTTTTCTCCCGTTTTTTTCTTTTTTCTTTCGTTCTCTTTTTCCCCCCCCTTCTTTTTTCTGGCCCGCTGGTCTGTTTATTAGAGCCAGCCAGCGGCGCGACTGGCTGCACGTGCTGTGGATTTGTCTGCTGGTAGACCAGCTGTGAAAGGGTATTGATGGCAGAAACTGTGGCGAAGACAATGTGTTAAAATCTCCACCAGCTCACGCCAACGTTCTTAGCAGCCAACCGTTCCTCACAGACCTCAAGCCGCGACAGGCTATGGTGTATGAAGATGACGTGGACGGCCTTTGCAACGTTCGGCACACGGTGTCGGCTCAAAATGTTCCTGGAGTATTAGCGGCTGTCCCGTCGTGGATTTTTTTAAACGAATTTCTAGAGACTGCAGCTTATCCTTCGGAGCGTAAGCTAAAACAAGTACATGTCTGAGTGGCCCAATACAAGACAGTACACACAGGCTTGCGGGGTGTGTGGGGTGGATTGATCTTCAGTTGAGCAGACCCACAATGCAATTTTGGTCCACATTTGTAATGAGAGAGAGAGAGAGAGAGAGAGAGAGAGAGAGAGAGAGAGAGAGAGAGAGAGAGAGGAGAGAGAGAAGAAGAAGAAGAAGAAGTTGTAGAAGAGGCCGGAAAACGCGGGTGTTTATACACGGCTAGCAGAACAGGCTACACCGGGTCCATTATTCTGTGTCCATTTGATTTCCGGGGCTCGGGCCAGCCGTTTCCTCTAGCGCTGACCCCAGTTTAGGCTGCCCTGCCGGCGGTAAGATGGAGCAGCTCGCCACGACCTTTGCGGTAACGGCGAAGTGGTGACTGCCGTCATACGTTAAGGTGTCATGGATCTCCCGTCACGCGCACGCCGTCCGCGCCGGACTGGATGCGGGAAGTGAGGACTTTAAGTGAGGACTTTAAGTGAGGACGAGTGCTGGGCGTAGTCAGCAGGCACCTTTCCTCCGAAGAACTAAACCAAATACAAAACTAAGCCAAGGAAATGCCAGGACTGTACGGTAAAGAACACCTTAGGCAGACACGCGACCCCAAAATCTAACCCTCTCAAGTGCCCCACTCTAATACCGAGCAGCACAAAAAGTCTTTCTTCGTCCGCATCACTACCGACTGGAACCACCTTAGTGACGACCAGGTGAAGGCCCACACACTTGATGACTTCAGACACCTCAGTGACAACCTGGTGAAGGCCCTCACACTTGATGACTTCAAACACCTGTGTGACGACCAGGTGAAGCCCTTACACCTGATGACTTCAAACACTTCATTGACGACCAGGTGAAGGCCCTCACACCTGATGACTTCAAACACCTCATTGACGACCCGGTGAAGTCACTCACAATTGATAACTTCAAACACCTGAGTGACGACCAGGTGAAGGCCCTCACACCTGATTACTTCAAACACCTGAGTGACGATCAGGTGAAGGCCCTCACACCTGATGACTTCAAACACCTGAGTGACGACCAGTTGAAGGACCTCACACCTGATGACTTCAAACACCTCATTGACGACCAGTTGAAGGCTCTCACACCTGATGACTTCAAACACCTGAGTGACGACTTGATGAAGGCCTTCACACCTGATGACTTCAAACACCTTGAGGACTTCAAATACCTGAGTATCGTATAGCTCACGGGCACGCACTCCCCTCCCATCGCAGAATGTATACCTAAAGCTAAGCCCGTCGACGGATGGAATCAAGATTCAAGATTATTATCTCATCAGAGAAATTAAAACGTGGCTCAACATTGCAGTGCACAATAACACATTTTTATTGTATATTTTAAATCTTAAAACAAAACAACAGTTATTGAATATACATAAGTTACATATTAAACAAACAAGTAATTTACGTAATTTATACACACACACACACGCACACGCACGCACGCACGCACGCACGCACGCACGCACACACACACACACACACACACACACACACACACACACACACACACACACACACACACACACACACACACTACTCTGACGTGTGAATGGATTCATCTGTTCAGAAATGATATTGACTGCAGAACAATCGCGAAATCGTCTACCAGATGGAAGAAGCTCATGATATTTAACAAGGACATGGCTGCGTGTGTCATCCACAATCACCCTAGCCTTCCGAGCCACACGACGTTCATACAACTGACTTGTTGATGACAGTCAGGTGTTGGGTAAGGATTCTGTCTCACGTCATTGACACTGAACGATAGAGAGTCCGCGCCGAGCTCTGAGCCCAGACCGCCGTTGTTACAGTTTCATAAACTTTCAGTGTGACC
>JABMCL010001016.1:625000-627500 GCA_018857735.1 Alviniconcha marisindica
TAGATAGATAGATAGATATCGCTGTTCTCCGCTCTCCAGTTAGATAGATAGATAGATAGATGTCGCTGTTCTCCGCTCTCCAGTTAGATAGATAGATAGATAGATAGATAGATAGATATCGCTATTTTCCGCTCTCCAGTTAGATAGATAGATAGATAGATAGATAGATAGATAGATAGATATCGCTGTTCTCCGCTCTCCAGTTAGATAGATAGATAAATAATAGATAGATAGATAGATAGATAGATAGATAGATAGATAGATAGATAGATAGATAGATAGATATCGCTGTTCTCCGCTCTCCAGTAGATTCACTATACTTTTGTCGCACGTGATTCTAAATGAATGACTGCAGCCTTTTATAGCGCGTTTTGAAAATCCACCGAGGTGGCGAACTAACAGCGCTGTTTGGTTATTACCTGGCCGATGTCACGTGAAACTGCTGCTATTCGGTGTGTTGTGTGTATACCATACAACCGTGAACCATGTCACGTCACTTCATGCAGAGCCACACACACAGGCCGTTTCGCATAACATTAGCATCCGTAAGTAAACATGGTGCTTAACGTCCACAGAAACCATAAGGCTTATTAGGGACGGGGAGAAGGGTGTAAGGGGGTATGGAGATGGGGGTAGGAGGAAGGCTATTATGCCTATCGCTACACTGTCACCACCAGAATGATTCCTGCATTAAGATGGGCAGCGATGAGAGCCATTTTAATGTTTCAGTAGGAAGTGATGGACAAAGTCACAAGACAGTGTCCACAAACCACAACCTTTTTGAAGAGAAAGGAGAGCCGAAGCGGTATGGAACCGAGGTCCTTCTGCTTGCCAGCCTAACACCTTACCGCTAGGACAAACCGACTCACAAGCATCCGTTACTCCAGGATAGGAGAATTTAAACCCAGTTTGTAACAATAAAATGGCTTTAAAAAAAGAGAGGAATATATCATGACCGTTTGATAACTTAAGGTCTAAAGAACGTTATTCAGCAAACAACCCCCCCCCCACCCCCACACACACACAAACAAAAAACAAAACACAACACACACACACACACACACACACACACACACACACACACACACACACACACACATTCACACACACACACATACACGCACTCACACACACACACACACACACACACACACACACCACACACACACACACACACACACACACACACACACCACACACACCACACACCACACACACACACACACACACACACACACACACACACACACACACACACACACACACACACACACACACACACACACACACACACACACACACACACACACAAAACTACCGAAAATCACCCAGATCAACTCCCAGACCTATTTGTATCCCTACGGCTGATCGACGGATGCGACTTAAGACTACATTCTTGGGAGATGGTCACTGACAGGGCCGATGATGCTTCTGCCTTGGCGGGCCGCCGTGAACTCTGATAAACAGCGCTTTAGAAGAGTTATTTCTTCTTACATCGCAACTACTGGCGGCTGACTGCGAAGAGAGAAAAACAATAATGAACCCTTGACAGCTCTCAGTTGACAGTCTGCAGAAGATTCTTGACCGGCACCGTCAGAAGAGTGGACTACGTCCTCTTTCCCCGTCTCTGACCTTTCGTCCGTCCCTGGTTTCCGCTTCCTGTTGTCGCCAAATGGCTTCCTCCCGACTGTCACTTTGTACAACACTGGGGGTCGGAGAAAATAAGAACGGGCAGCGCGGTGCAGACGGCAATATTGCGATACAACACAATGCAGCACAGCACTACGCGTTTTTCTTGTGCTCGCCGAGAAATTAATTTCACAGGAATAGAAACGTGACGGGAACAGTATTTCATTACAAAACTACAAGTACACATACACACACACACACACACACACACACACACACACACACACACACACACACACACACACATGCACGCACGCACGCACGCACGCACACACACACACACACACACACACACACACACACACACACACACACACACACACATATACACACACACGTATGCATGCATTCACGGACGGATGCACACATGCACAATACTCGAATATTGGCTTGATATATTTTCTTACATCCCTTTGTGTTCCCTCTTTTGGGCTTTGGATGCACATGTAAATCCGAATCGTTAGAATCTCGTTTATTGCTGCAGTCAGACTTTGAAGGAGAGAGAGAGAGAGAGAGAGAGAGAGAGAGAGAGAGAGAGAGAGAGAGAGAGAGGAGGGTGATGGGTGGGGGGGTGGGGGTGGTGGGGGCACTATTCTTAGGTTATCAATAAATTCTAGCCGTAGAGGAACCTATCCGCTCGCTTCTCCTTGTTATGTTGATGTTGGTCGCTTTTATACAGCTATTCTACGCTCTCGAGCAGACTCACTGCTTTTTGTCACGCATTACGCTGTACGACCCTAACTCCCCACGCCTTCCCCCCTCCCGTATTCCCGTCACCTTCGGGTCCGCAACTCCATCATCAACACCATCC
>JABMCL010001016.1:637500-662500 GCA_018857735.1 Alviniconcha marisindica
TGTGCGGACAGTAGAATGCTCAAAGCGTGTATGGACAGCGCAATACTCAAGCTAACAAGCCATGTGTGGACAGTAGAATGCTCAAAGCGTGTATGGACAGCGCAATACTCAAGCTAACAAGCCATGTGTGGACAGTAGAGTGATCAAAGCGTGTATGGACAGCGCAATACTCAAGCTAACAAGCCACGTGTGGACAGTAGAATGCTCAAAGCGTGTATGGACAGCGCAATACTGAAGCTAACAAGGCATGTGCAGACAGTAGAATGCTCAAAGCGTGTATGGACAGCGCAATACTCAAGCTAACAAGCCACGTGCGGACAGTAGAATGCTCAAAGCGTGTATGGACAGCGCAATACTCACGCTAACAAGCAATGTGCGGACAGTAGAATGCTCAAAGCGTGTATGGACAGCGCAATACTCAAGCTAACAAGGCACGTGCGGACAGTAGAATGCCCAAAGCGTGTATGGACAGCGCAATACTCAAGCTAACAAGCCACGTGTGGACAGTAGAATGCTCAAAGCGTGTATGGACAGCGCAATACTCAAGCTAACAAGGCATGTGCGGACAGTAGAATGCTCAAAGCGTGTATGGACAGCGCAATACTCAAGCTAACAAGGCATGTGCGGACAGTAGAATGCTCAAAGCGTGTATGGACAGCGCAATACTCAAGCTAACAAGCAATGTGCGGACAGTAGAATACTCAAAGCGTGTATGGACAGCGCAATACTCAAGCTAACAAGCCATGTGTGGACAGTAGAATGCTCAAAGCGTGTATGGACAGCGCAATACTCAAGCTAACAAGCGACGTGTGGACAGTAGAATGCTCAAAGCGTGTATGGACAGCGCAATACTCAAGCTAACAAGTCCCTGTGTGGACAGTAGAGTGATCAAAGCGTGTATGGACAGCGCAATACTCAAGCTAACAAGCCATGTGCGGACAGTAGATGATCAAAGCGTGTATGGACAGCGCAATACTCAAGCTAACAAGCCACGTGTGGACAGTAGAATGCTCAAAGCGTGTATGGACAGCGCAATACTCAAGCTAACAAGGCATGTGCAGACAGTAGAATGCTCAAAGCGTGTATGGACAGCGCAATACTCAAGCTAACAAGCCACGTGCGGACAGTAGAATGCTCAAAGCGTGTATGGACAGCGCAATACTCACGCTAACAAGCAATGTGCGGACAGTAGAATGCTCAAAGCGTGTATGGACAGCGCAATACTCAAGCTAACAAGGCACGTGCGGACAGTAGAATGCCCAAAGCGTGTATGGACAGCGCAATACTCAAGCTAACAAGCCACGTGTAGACAGTCGAATGCTCAAAGCGTGTATGGACAGCGCAATACTCAAGCTAACAAGGCATGTGCGGACAGTAGAATGCTCAAAGCGTGTATGGACAGCGCAATACTCAAGCTAACAAGGCATGTGCGGACAGTAGAATGCTCAAAGCGTGTATGGACAGCGCAATACTCCAGCTAACAAGCAATGTGCGGACAGTAGAATGCTCAAAGCGTGTATGGACAGCGCAATACTCAAGCTAACAAGGCACGTGCGGACAGTAGAATGCTCAAAGCGTGTATGGACAGCGCAATACTCAAGCTAACAAGCCATGTGTGGACAGTAGAGTGATCAAAGCGTGTATGGACAGCGCAATACTCAAGCTAACAAGCCATGTGCGGACAGTAGAGTGATCAAAGCGTGTATGGACAGCGCAATACTCAAGCTAACAAGCCACGTGTGGACAGTAGAATGCTCAAAGCGTGTATGGACAGCGCAATACTCACGCTAGCCGAGACACCCCCTCACAGTGTGAAGGGCCCAGCAGCTGCCGCCCACCTGCAGGCAACAACGTGGGTCCCAGGGGGCGGGCAGGAACCAGCGGAGCCAGTAAGGAGGTTTAAGACACTGGGTGGGCCTCTTTCGGCCCTGGGGGACTGAACTCGCTGAGTGAAAGCAGACGACACTTTGGGGAAGGGGCAGGAGGGGTGTCCAACTGGCCACACGGGGTGGCGGATTAAAGAGGGCGTGGGGTGTTTACGTCTAAATCAATGAGGTCGGTACTCTTCACGAGTCAGGGTTGCCTAGGGGACAGGCCGTCGCTGTTCCCCGTTCTCTTCGTGTTTCTTCACAAGTCTTGGGTTTTGGAGAGAGAGAGAGAGAGAGGGGGGGGGGGGGAGAGAGAGAGAGAATCACAAAATTATATTAAAAAATAAAGGAAAGCAACAGAATAATGACTATCTCACTATCTACGTATAAAACAAGATCACATCTAACAAGATTGGAAGCTAAGCGATGGCACGTTATACACACCAAACCAACATCAAAGCACATCACACACACCCAGAGAGAGAGAGAGAGAGAGAGAGAGAGAGAGAGAGAGAGAGAGAGAGAGAGAGAGAGAGAGAGTGTGTGTGCGTGTATGTGGTGTGTGTGTGTGTGTGTGTGTGTGTGTGTGTGTGTGTGTGTGTGTGTGTTTGTGTGTGTGTGTGGTTATGGAACATAACACATTCACATTTCGTTGGCAAATATAGAAATTAGTAATGGAAGCAAACGGCAGTCTTGAGGAGAAGAACACGACAGCCATTAAAAAAGAAAAGAAAAAAAAAAAAAAAGAAAAAAAATACAACAAAAGAGTGCATATTTCTGTTTCTTCCATTTAACTGACAGGCAGATGTCACACTAACAACAACAAACTACACTTTGTGTGGTAGTTTGACTGGGGTCTAGTTTGCCAAAGAAACAATGCCTATGGCCGCGTCACTTCGTTTCCTGAGTTACGACTTGCATAAGGTCAGCGTAAATGGCTTCATCCATCACACTTACGTCACGAGATGAATATTCATGACGCTTCCCTCCGCCTTAGCAGCTTGATGTGTGTGTACGGGGACACTAACACTTCTCTTTTCTTTCTTTCCTTCTTCTTTCTGTCCACTTTCTTTCTTTCTTTCCTCTTTATTGTTTTCGTCTCTCTCTCTCTCTCTCTCTCTCTCTCTCTCTCTCTCTCTCTCTCTCTCTCTCTCTCTCTCTCTCTCTCTCCTCTCACCCTCTCCCTCTCTCTCTCCCTCCCCCCTCTCTCCTCCTCTCGGTGTGTGTGTGTGTGTGTGTGTGTGTGTGTGTGTGTGTGTGTGTGTGTGTGTGTGTGTGTGTGTGTGTGTCTTTTTGTCTTTCCTTCTTTCTTTCCTCTTGTTTGTTTTCGTCTTCCTTTCATTCATTCTTTTTGTGGCTCATTTTTCATTTGTTTCTTCTTCTTCTTCTCCTTCTTCTTCTTGGTTTAAACAGTTTTTTTCTTCTTTTCTTCGTTTTTCTTTTTATTAATGAAAGCATACCAGCATACAGTAACACAGTATTTTGCGGGGAGCGTGAAACAAGTAAACTTGTATGAGATGCTCAAAATAACCAACATATGAAGTGGTGAGTAGGTTAACATTGTTGCTGGATTTTGAAGAGAGAGAGAGAGAGAGAGAGAGAGAGAGAGAGAGAGAGAGAGAGAGAGAGAGAGAGAGAGAGAGAGAGAGAGAGAGAGAGAAGGAAACAAACAACATGTGGGGCGATGGGGGGGGGGGGGGGGGGGGGGGGGGGGGGGGGGTTGTTGCAAGCTGGTTACCAAAGGGAAACTCAGTGAATTGCTTTTCAGTCGATGTGCGAAACATTGCTGTCACGTCCGCACTGGGTCACAACAGCTCCGCATTTGAAGGAGAACACGTGTTCTACCAGTCTTGTGGTCAGCATTTGAAGGAGAACACGTGTTCTACCAGTCTTGTGGTCAGCATTTGAAGGAGAACACGTGTTCTACCAGTCTTGGGGTCAGCATTAAGAAGGAGAACACGTGTTCTACCAGTCTTGCGGTCAGCATTTAAAAGAAAGGAAGGGGAACACGTGTTCTACCAGTCTTGCGGTCAGCATTTGAAGGAGAACACGTGTTCTACCAGTCTTGCGGTCAGCATTTGAAGGAGAGCACGTGTTCTACCAGTCTTGCGGTCAGCATTTGAAGGAGAACACGTGTTCTACCAGTCTTGCGGTCAGCGAGCGACGATGTTAACAACCTGCCGGATTCCTGTTGAGACCTTCTTGGTAAGTAACAATGAACAAGGCAAATAGATTAGACATTGACTAGGACTGTCAGACATATTTTAAATCTACATTTTTGGGGGGATACTCGTGGCCTGATATACTTGCAACCCAGTGTTGAAAGTGAGCGGCGAGTTACAGTGTTTACCACACAGCGATTCATAGGCCTACGGACTATGGAGGGTGTCACGTGCACGCACGCGCTCTGGACCGGAACAACAGCCGCAGATCAGCGCACTCAGCTGCCAGCAGTCAGTAGGCTGATACAGAAACAGATAGAAAGCTGACACATGGTAGGTATTGCATAGTGTCGTAGTGTGGCACTCAAAGTAACTAACACAAGTTTAACAAAAGGGGCAGCAAACTCTACTGTCAAGTGCACCAGCACCAGCACTCGTAGTCGGCATAACATACTACAGTAACGTAGTTCAGACACACACGTACACACATAACAATACGCATACCTGCACTCTCTCTCTCTCTCTCTCTCTCTCTCTCTCTCTCTCTCTCTCTCTCTCTCTCTCTCTCTCTCTCTCTCACACACACACACACACACACACAAACATACTCACACCACACACACACACACACACTCACACAAACATACTCACACACACACACACACACACACACACACACACACACACACACACACACACACACACACACGCACGCACGCACGCACGCACGCACGCACGCACGCACGCACGCACGCACACACACATACACACACACACCCGAACTTACAGCTGCCGATATCATCACACACGATAGTTGCCACGCGGACTAAACGACAAGTGTTTCAAGTTCACGTTTGGAGGACAGTTTGTACACCGACTTGTTCTTCTCCACAAAGACTAATCCGCCTCGAACCCACGTGTTGTCGATGATCTTTCTCCGCTTTTTGTCCCTGGCCATGGCTGCCGGCTGGCCACGGGGTTCAGTCATGTCGTCACTGATGTAGACTCGAGGGACGGACGGAGCGGACGAGGAAGACGAAGACTAAGCACTAGAAGGAGATGGTGCTGCAGGCCAACCGGCTCCCGGGGACAGCTTTCTCGCGTCAGTTCGGTGCAGCTTCTTCTTGGCAGCCGTCACTTTCTCCTTGTGTCTTCAAGACGTGAACTTCACAACGATGGCCCGGTTCCTGAGGTCCGTTGAAGACTTGGGACCCACAGGGTGGGACCTGTCAATCATGCCATGACGTCGGTCAGCTCGACGTAGACTGCTCTTGCCACAGACTTGATGATGCCATCTGTGTTCTCGTCTTTTGACTCTGGGATACAGTTAACACGGGTCGAATTCCGCCAGCTGTATTGTTCAAGAGCATCTATCCTGTCGTTCAGGAACATTGTGAACGTTGTGGACCCAGTACCAGCAGAACTCATTCCAGCCGAGAACCATCAGCGACTGGAGTGACCTGCCCCTGGAAGTCACTGAGGCCACGACCATCGACACATTTGTGTCAAGGGCCTCCAGACTGCAGTAATCCAAAACATTTTTCTTCTCTTTTTTTTTCTCTTTTTTTTTTTTTTGCGCTACTGACCCTCCGTAAAGTGACAAAATAATCAACACAGTGTTTGCGATCGCTTCACAGGAAGAAGGAAGAAGAAGGAAGAAGAAGAACACAACAATGGCACAGCAATGGCAGAGCTAGCTCGAGAACCCATATTCGAAAAAGTACTCACAGGAAAGCACCGGCTGTACGCACCATCAATACACTCGTCGATTTAGTTCATTGTAGGAAAACCTACCTCATAGGTAAGTCTAAATTCGCATTCCAGTAGATCCCGAAAGGAACAGTTCACATAATTATGAAACCACTTTCCGTCGAGAGCGAAAATGCAAACGTCAAAATCTTCTTCTTCTTCTCCTCCTCCTCCTTTCTTTCTTTCAGTTTAGTGTCTTCTTTTTTCTTTTTCTTTTTCTTTTTTTTCTTCATTTCTTTCTATGTTTCTGTGTTTGGTGTTTCTTTCTTTCTTTTTCTACTTTTTTCTTTTCTTTTTTCTTTCTTTCTTTCTTTCTTTCTTTTCTTTCTTTTTCTACGTTTTTTTCTTTTCTTTTCTTTTTTTCTTTCTTTCTTTTTTCTTTTTACTTTTTGTTTATTTATTTCCCCACTTCCTTCTGTTTTTGCTTCCTTCTGCTCTATTTGCTCCTCTCTCTCTCTCTCTCTCTCTCTCTCTCTCTCTCTCTCTCTCTCTCTCTCTCTCTCTCTCTCTCTCTCTCTCTCTCTCTCTCTCCGTTCGTTCTTTATTCTTTTGTACTTTATTGTGTCTAAATCTGACAGTGGTCCTGATTGTTGTGGTGGTGAAAACAGATTGTTGGGACCCTGTCTGATCATACATGTACACACATGATAGTCGATGCGATTGTGTACGTCCGCTTGCTCTGGTGTGTGTGTGTGTGTGTGTGTGTGTGTGTGTGTGTGTGTGTGTGTGTGTGTGTGTGTGTGTGTGTGTGTTGTGTGTTGAGTGAAGTGATTGCATATTACATTGTGTGTGTGTGTGTGTGTGTGTGTGTGTGTGTGTGTGTGTGTGTGTGTGTGTGTGTGTGTGTGTGTGTGTGTGTTATCATTATTTGTAACTGTATATATTTCTACATTTAACTACTACGTATAGTTGCACTTTTGGGATGGGGTGGGTGGGTATGGGCTATTTTCACTTTATTGGTGAGAGTGTCCTTTGGTAGTTTTTAGCTTGCGAGAGTTTACTGTGTATCTGGCGCTGTGAACACACAAGTTTTGTGTGGATGTTTTGTATTCGCTATAGATAAATTTTCATTCACACACATACACACACACACACACACACACACACACACACACACACAAAAAACACAAACAATCGTGCGTGTGGACTTTATGTGGTTTACACCCAACAAGTGAGCGACCGTCAAGTCCATATCTATGGCTCTTATCTTCCGCTGTGCAATATTCATGAAGGTGTGATCTTGGCTGTTACAAAGCAGAAATATATTACATCTCAGCGAATTATGGTCTAAAAAATAGGGCTGGTGGTGGTGTTGGGGGAGGGATGTGGTGTGTGTGTGTGTGTGTGTGTGTGTGTGTTTTTGTGTTTTGTGTGTGGTGATGATGTGTATGGGGTGGTGTGAATTTTGGGCTGTTACAAGCAGATATATTTACATCTCAGGAGGGGAGGATGTTGTGTGTAGAATGTGTGTGTGTGTGTGTGTGTGTGTGTGTGTGTGTGTGTGTGTGTGTGTGTGTGTGTGTGTGTGTGTGTGTGTGTGTGTGTGTGTGTGTGTGTGTGTGTGTGTATGTGTGTGTATGGGTGGGTGGGTGTGCGAGATTTTGCTTTATTCGATTTTATCATCTCTCTCTCCCTCTAAGAGAGGGGGAGGGATGTGTGTGTGTGTGTGTGTGTGTGTGTGTGTGTGTGTGTGTGTGTGTGTGTGTGTGTGTGTGTGTGTGTGTGTGTGTGTGTGTGTGTGTGTGTGTGTGTGTGTGTGTGTGTGTGTGTGTGTGTGTGTGAGAGCGCTATTCATTTGCTTACGTTCCCCGATCTCCATCGTGCATTATATATAGATGAATAGAATCAGAGACGTGAAATAATCTAATGTGAATAGCCTTTATTCTAGAAACTGTGCAGAACCAGTTGATAATATGCAACCTTTACAATGTCCACAATGCCACAGCATGGCTGTTCGCTTCAACCTCCGCCACACCGGCCTCGACTGGGGTCAAAGATAGCACGTGCTGCATGCGGTAGCATTGTTTTACCGGAACAAAAAAAAACCAAACCAATAAGCAAACAAAACAAAAGCAAAAAACCCAACAACCCCAAAAAGAGAACAACAGCTAAGAGACATGCTTCTCTGCGTTAGCACTCGTGTTTGCGTGTTTGTCTTAGGGCACAGCTGCAAGCTGAATTTAAATCGTCGCACAAAGGGCGCTGACAGCGATCAACACACGCCAGGCCTACAGCACTGGAGGCGGAACAAAGATTTTTATTGCCCACGTTACTTGTCGCATGACGGGCGGAATAGATTAACGCCATTTTTGTGTTAAAAAAAAAGAAAAGAAAAAACAAAAAAACACAACAGCAAAACAAAACAAAACAAACAAACAAACACAAATACACAAAAACTATCTTCTCTGATCTGAATGAATATTACCATATCTCAATCATGCCTTTTCAGTAAGCCATTACATTTACGATTTGGCCGCTTCGATCTCAATTTGGCTAACGGTGTTTCATTCTTTTAAACCGCATTTTCCCGATGCTTCTTCAATTCGGCTTCTCGTCGTCTGCCATTCATTCTTTTCTCCGTTTCTCGTGTCTTCTCTGCTCTCGCTCTCTCTATCTCTCCTCTCTCTCTCTCTTTCTCTCTCTCTCTCTCTCTTCTTCTCCTTCTCTCTTCTTCCTTCTCTCTCTCCTCTCTTTTCTCTCTTGTCTGTCTGTCGTCTGTCTGTCTGTCTCCTGTCTCGTCTTGTCTGTCTGTCTGTCTCTGTCTCTTCTCTCTCTTCTGTCTCCGCTGTCCTCTCTGTCTCCTGCCTTCTCTCTCTCTGTCCCTCTCTCCTCACTACCACTGCCCTTGCATTTTCGCAAGGTATTCAGCCAAGTTAATCAATATATAATTATTACTAAAAAACATATTTAAAAAAAATACTAAAAAACACACACGCAGCAACGCCAACGTACACGTCAAGCATGACAAGTATCACTTTCTTACGGTCTTACTTACAGGTACGCCTACAGTGCGTGCTTGTAAATAAACACACACTACACACACACACACACACACACACACACACACACACACACACACACACACACACACACACACACACACACACACACACACACACACACACACCACGCGCACACTACACGCAGGCACACACACACACACACACACACACACACACACACACACACACACACACACACACACACACACACACACATACATATATATATATATATATATATATATATATATATATATATATATATATATATATATATATATATATATATATAATAGAAGAGAGAGAGAGAGAGAGAGAGAGAGAGAGAGAGAGAGAGAGAGAGAGAGAGAGAGAGAGAGAGAGAGAGAGAGAGAGAGAATCAATCAATCAATCAATCAATATTTTATTTTATGTCTGTTCACATCGAGGTGATATTATACACAAAACTAAAACATATTATTATTTATACTAATTTTCCCACAGGACTATCAACAATCGATGGTGACAATATTAGTAATAACATCAGTATTATACAAAATATCTCTTACATTGTTGTAAGCATTTAAGTCATATCCATTTTTCTGAAATAACTATGTAGTAATAGGACATTCAAGCAGTATGTATTTAACAGATAAGATAGTTTTTACAAACGCATGTCACATTCTGTGAATATTTAGTGTTCCATGAATTTAAACGTAACTTGTATATTACTCTTGCTAAATATCTAGAACAAGAAGGTATTGCAAATTTACTTTTTTCAATTTGTTTATATACAGTCTTCTTAAGTAGTGAATTAATCTCATGAGATGATAGTAGTAGGTTATTGGATGATATCTCAGACATGTTTTTCATTGCACCTTGTTTAGCTAATTTGTCTGATATTTCATTCCAATAAAGACCACAATGAGACGGTACCCAACAAACTCAATCCCAGTACCCTTGTACATGATACTATGTATTAAATACTTTACTTCATCAAATATATCCCCTCTCATTTTACAGTTCCAGTTTTTCAATGCACAGAGAACTGACTTTGAGTCAACACAGATCACAAAATTATATATTGCTAACTGAATATTGCATATGTAGTTTAATGCCATTAATATTGCATATAACTCAGATGTAAATATGGAAAACCCTTCTCTAAGTAAAAAGATTTTTGCACTTTTAATTCAGGAATAACGAATCCTGCTCCATTGTCTAATGAGTCCAGAACGGAACCATCAGTAAAAATCTTAATATAATTTTGATATTTATTATTTAGATGTTCTCTTACTTGTATAGCTAAAATATTTGTAGATTCACTTTTCTTCAAATCAGTATCAAGTTTGGCATTTATGTGTTCCCACTGTGGCATTTGAGGTGATGTAGGGAGAACTGGAATTGATTTAATATCTATGTTACATTCGTTAATCAAATCGTTTATTTAATTTCTGATTGGCTGAATAGATGATATGTTTTGAGCACTTTTGGGATAATTTTTATTTGAATCTATAAAAATTTCTTCTGTTACCGAATTAATGACTGCCAGACTTCTGATAACATATTCTGAAATCGCCAATTTACGTTGTTCGGAGAGAGATACCATTCCTGCTTCTGCGTAAGATTTGTTGTATTTGTATGCACCGGAACACCAATGGCTAATTTAATTGCTTTACTATCGATGCTTTGCAGCTTCTTTAGAGAGAGAGAGAGAGAGAGAGAGAGAGAGAGAGAGAGAGAGAGAGAGAGAGAGAGAGAGAGAGAGAGAGAGAGTATAACAAAGTCCAAGCATGTTTTGTATTGGAAACTTTTTACTCCAAATGTTCGCCCTCGAGGGATTTGTCAAGGCCTGCCCGGTCGGCTTGACTGATTCCTACAAAATGTAATTAGATTATAAAATACGTCATATTTTTTATAAGTCACGCTGTCTTGCACACGACATACATTCTAGACGACTAGGGAGCACACACACACACACACACACACTCATACACACAAAACTCTCTCTCTCTCTCTCTCTCTCTCTCTCTTCTCTCTCTCTCTCTCTCTCTCTCTCTCTCTATATATATATATATATATATATATATATATATATATAGATAGATAGATAGATAGATAGATAGATAGATAGATAGATAGATAGATATAACCGAGTGCATCTGCACATCGTGTTTGTGTTGTTATACCCTGCCGTGTGTCGCTCTGTCAGTGTTCTTAGGTGTGTGTACGTCATTCGATCTTTTACGTATGTCCTACGTGTTGCGATTTAGACGTCACTATAAGACTGAGTGAGACAGCGCGAGAGAATGCAATAACAACGGCCTCTGGCATGTACCATCGAAAAGAAAAGAAGAAATAAAATCAGGAACCTCTGGCTGTGTCTCGTTTGTTGTTACTAATCAGGAACCTCTGGCTGAGTCTCGTTTGTTGTTCGTTACTTCCAACCTGCTACTTCCATCGACCATTTATCTCTCTATCTCTCTATCTATCTATCTATTGTCTTCATCTGTGTGTTGCAGTCCCTGTCGCGGCAGTTCAAAGAAAAAGAAAATCAACTGAACCATCTCCCTTCTGCCAACCACTACAAACACCTCGCTTCTCGTGCCAACCGAGCCGACCTGGGTTGCCTCCCCTGTCTGCGCACACCGTCCTGTGACTACACGCAGACTATCTGGTCTCGGTTATCACCCACCGAAAGCAAACTGCGGCAACCCCCACCCCCACCCCCACCCCCATCTCCGTCCCTTGTTTTGCCGCTGCTGCCGCAAAGCGTGCTGAGGAGCGCTGCCCGCAGTGAACGCGGAGTCAACGGAAGGTGTTGATAGTTCGTGTTCCGGTCTTGCGCTGTGGGCTCCGGGATCGACAGCAATCATTAGTTGAAACGGGGCGGACAGACGCGCCTGGAGACTGTCATAACCTCGGCTGTCCCATCTGAAATAGGAAGGACGGACACAGTTGGAGACTGTCACAAGCTCGTCGCTCTCACAACGTCCACCTACGTAACTGTCCTCAGAGGAGGCCTTCCGTTTCGCTTCGGGAATCTCGTTTTGGTGGCGCCTCGCGGCTGTCACCAGTCAGTTTGTGTGGGAGGACACAAGAAGCGGCAACTTTTCTTTCTTTCTTTCTTTTGTTCTCAGCGCAGCGTCACTGAAAGCGAAATAAATGAAAAACCAAACGCAAAAAAGAAGCACAAAAATTGATATTTACTTTCTGAACTCCGGTTCTGGTCAACAGTAATTAACGGTTCTTCCAGGAATCGATTCATCAAACTGTACGGGTGTGCCGCTAATGCCGGTTTCAAAGTCATTCGTTGATTTGCTTCTGTGAAACAGCTACCGGAGCTGAGAACAGATCCATTTGTGAGAATGTGTGCCATACACCTGTTCAAACGGATTCTGTGCTCAGAGCAGCAACTCCCAAAGAAGGATAGAGTTGTTGGATAACACTGGGGGGAAAAGCACATGAATCACGTCGCCTGAACTAACATAAGGCACAAACGGGGGAGGTGAATGGAAGAGCTGCACGCATTGTGCCATCAGTCTTTGGACATTGTCTACACACTTTGCACCATCAATCTGCGGACATTGTCAGCACACTTTGTGCCATTAATCTTTGGACATTGTCTGCACACTTTGTGCCATCAGTCTGTGGACATTGCACACTTTGTGCCATCAATCTGTAAACATTGTCTGCACGCTTTGTTCCATCAACCTGTGGACATTGTGACGGGGAGTTCTGAGCGCCAGTCAATCGGTTTATGAAGAGATAATGAAATCATCAGCGGACGAAGAACCTGAGGCGGATGAATTTCGTCAACAGATTTTGGACGCTGCACTTCTTCGCAAATAGTCGTCCTTCCTGATTTGTTTCACCGAAACCACAGTTACGAGTTCATTGCAAACTGACGTACTCCAACACATTTGTTGTATCTGAAATGGACCTGTGAGTGTGTGCTGAGGTGGACCTGTGAGCGTGTGCTCAGGTGGACCTGTCAGTGTGTGCGGAGGTGAACCTGCGTCTGCTATCTGGGGTGGATCAGTGTGTTCTGTCTGAGGTGTACCCGTCAGTGTGTGCTGAGGTAGACCCGTCAATGTGTGCCATCTGAAGCGGACCCGTCAGTGTGTGCTATTACAGTGGATGAGACTGTGTGTGAAGTGGGGCGGTCTGAGGTGGACCAGTGCGTACTCTATCGTGTGGACCAATCAACGTGTGTTGAGCAGGAGCAGTGTGTACTTCAGTGCATGAGCCAAAGTGTGCTACCCCTTGTGGTCCATTGAGTACTATTTGAGGTGGACCACTGCGTTCTGATGACGTTGTCCAGCATATACTGTCTAATGCGGCTACTGTGTGCTGCCTGGCGTGCATCTGCATGTACTTTATGACGTAGACGAGTAGGAAGTAGTGCTTGCACTGCCCATAGTGGACCAATGTGTACTCCGTGACGTGGACCAGTGTGTACTCCGTGACGTGGACCAGTGTGTACTCCGTGACGTAGACCAGTGCGTACTACGTGACGTTGAATAGTGCGTACTGCGTGACGAGAACCAGCGGGTACCGCGTGACGTGGAATAATGTGTACTAAGTGACGTGGACCAGTGTACTACGTGGCGTGTACTATTGTATACTACATTGCGTGGTCCAGTGTGTACTGCGTGGCGTGTACCATTGTATACTACTACATTTCCTGGTCCAGGGTGTACTACGTTGCGTGTATTATTTTATATTTCATTTCGTGGTCCAGTGTGTACTAGGTGGCGGGGACAATTGTATACTACATTTCGTGGTCCAGTGTGTACCACCTGGCGTGGACCATTGTATACTACATTTCGTGGTCCAGTGTGTACTACGTGGCGTGTACCATTGTATACTGCATTTCGTGGTCCAGTGTGTACTGCGTGGCGTGTACCATTGTATACTGCATTTCGTGGTCCAGTGTGTACTGCGTGGCGTGTACCATTGTATACTACATTTCGTGGTCCAGTGTGTACTACGTGGTGTGGACCAGTTTGTACAGTGTGACGTGGAATAGTGTGCACTTCGTTACGTGGCCCGGTGTGTACTATGTGACGTGGAATAGTGTGTACTAAGGTGGAGCACTGTGTCCTAAGGTGGACCAGTGTGTGCTGTGTGATCGTTCGTGTATCAACTGGCACGCATGGTATCCGAATACCAACAGGCAATACGGTCTGCACAAAGCAGACGAAAACAACCGCAAAAGTGACCGAAATATTGCTTTCTTGACAAACTACGATTTCGTTGAAAACTCCAGGAGCAAGTCGTCGGAGGCAATTCCCCCAAAACTATTACTGTAGTTAATCTTTTCTGAAATATCATCGCTGTTGAGAGCTTCAGAGAAAGTTACATTTTGTTCCTTATTTGTTTTGGTTCTCCTTTTCTTTCTATTTGTTATCGTTGATATTTTATGCGACGGTAACATCTTTAAGGCATTTTCAAACAAGCGATACCTGGGGTCCGTTCCTAACGTTCGAAACGTCGTTTCTTTTTTCATTCTGTGAGACCGGTCGAGAGAGACAGAAAATAAACTTTTCTTCGATCGAATTTATAACAGACTTTTTGCAACTAAGCGCAAAATGCCGGACAGTGGCGTGGCGAGTAAGAAGATTTTGTCCGTCTGTCTGCCCCCGGACGACAGAGCTTGCCATAGTGTTAACCTTCTCTCTCTTCGCAAGATAGCACACGTTCCTGTTAGCTGATCCTGTGAGTGACATCAATCTACACGACGTCCAGCCGGGCACTCGCTGCCGATGTCAGCTCCCTCTAGGTGGCGTCACCTTCCACACGGTCCAATCAGAGCAGCGGGACATGTCGCTGTCAGTTTCATACCGTCCACGGTAATTTCCACTACAACTTTCAATGACAACGTGGAGCGTCAGTTGTAAGATTCACACTGTTCCCGACATTGGCTTTACACCAGTTTGTGTCGCTGTGTTAAGCAACCCCACCCCCCACCCCACCCCACCCCTACACACGCCCCCGCAACGTCTGTTGGTCATTACAGACGAGAAATGAACAGACAGATGGGAATGAAGCGACGTTCATAGCGGTGTTGTCGTCTCCTTTGTTGGCATCGTCAGAACTTCAGAGAGATAGAAACTGTGCCTTGACTGTGTCGTCGAGACTGTAGCCACTGACAAAGATGTTTAATAATTTCAGTGTCTCTGAGTTAAGTAGTTGTTTGTGGGTTTGTCGTTCGAACAAGTAGCGTTGGAAACTGCAGTCTCATACAAACAAGAGTGCATCAACACAACGTGCAACAGAAACCGAAAGAACAGCCTACTGCTGTCTTTGTTATTTTCGTCAGCAGTAGATATTGCAGTAAAACTGACAAAAACTACACATAAACGCAATCAAGCGTTGGTGTTATTTTATTTTTATTTTTATTTTTTGCTTAACAACAAAACAATTCTTGGTCATCATAAACAAACTGTAACAGAAAAAAAAAGCAAAACAAACAAACTAACAACAAAACAGCAAAAAAAGCACAGACGCCGCAGTGTTCTGTACCGTTCAGTGCTAACATCAGAAACAATTTGCAGGAAGAAACAAACTGAAAACGGGAACGAACAGAGTTGAACACGGCAACATTTTGATAGCTCGTTTTGACTACGTCGAATCGCACAGCGAGGGCGACACCACTGCTAGAAGAAAAACCAATCGAAAGATCGTCAGCAACAACAGCATCATCATCATCAGCAGCAGCAGCAGCAACAGCCGCAGCAACAACAGCAATCAGCAGAGAGGCGAGAGACTGGTCTCTGTCCTTGAAGAACCACACAATTCCTAATCACCTTTAGCAACACCACTCACAAAACGATACCTCCGCCAAACCACCGCCAACACCAACACCAACGCCACCGACAACAACCGGCAAAGCGCGGGCCAGGTGAGTGTTGGCAGTGCCAGGAGACTTGGCCAGAGGACAAGGAGAAGATGGCAGCGGGCGCGGACCAAGCCATACGTCTGTCCTTCAACTCCAGTGTCCCCTACTACACACCGACCCTCGACAATGCCAGCCTGGGGTGGGCGGGGGACGGGGTGGGGGCGGGAGGGGGGCTGCAGGATGTGCATCGATGCAACACCAACGACACGGACGGCTACAAGCACTTCTACGAGACGGCGCAGATGGTCACTGGACTCATCATCTACCCCATCCTCTGTGTCACCGGCATCACGGGTAAGCTGTTGGACAGTGTGTGTGTGTGTGTGTGTGTGTGTGTGTGTGTGTGTGTGTGTGTGTGTGTGTGTGTGTGTGTGTGTGTGTGTGTGTGTGTGTGTGTGTGTGTGTGTGTGTGTGTGTGTGTCTGTGTTGTGTGTCGTGTGTGTCGATGTGTGTGTTTTGTGTGTGCGTTGTGTGTGTGTGTGTGTGTGTGTGTGTGTGTGTGTGTGTGTGTGTGTGTGTGTGTAGGCCTATGTGTACGTATCAATGTGTATGTATGTGTGTGCGTGCATGCGTGCGTGCGAGGAGTGTGGGGTGTGTGTGTGTGTGTGTGTGTGTGTGTGTGTGTGTGTGTGTGTGTGTGTGTGTGTGTGTGTGTGTGTGTGTGTAGAGAGAGAGAGAGAGAGAGAAGAGAGAGAGAGGAGAGATGGGGAGGAGAGGTGTGTGTGTGTGCGTGCGTGCGCGTGTGTGTTAAATTGCATAATAAAGCGGCGGGAATGGACTGGTTGAAGCATTCACAAAACAGTCGGTGAAATTGTGCCATTTACAAGGTCACACGAAAGTCCGATAAATATTAAATGTTCTCATTTTTAAGTGCGTCGACTGAATATTTACTGTTTTGTCATCTGGACTGAGGGGGTGGGGGGCGGGGGGGGGGGGGGGGGCTTTCTTTCTTTACTTATCTCCTCTCTCTCTCTCTCTCTCTCTCTCTCTCTCTCTCTCTCTCTCTCTCTCTGTCTTTCTCTCTGTGTCTTCTCTATGTCTCTGTCTCTGTCTCTCTCTCTCTGTATCTCTCTCTCTTTGTCTCTGCCTCTCTCTGTCTCTCTTCTGTCTCTCTCTGTCTCTGTTTCTCTGTCTCTGTTAATCTGTCTGTTTCTGTCTCTGTCTCTGTGTGTCTTTCTCTCTGTGTGTGCCTGTCTGTCTGTCTCTGCCGGTCTCTCTCTCTTTTTGTCTGTGTCTGTCTGTCTGTGTCTCTGTCTCTCTGTCTGTCTGTCTGTCTCTGTCTCTGTCTCTCTCTGTCTCTCTGTCTCTCTGTCTCTGTCTGTCTGTCTGTCTGTCTGTCTGTCTGTCTGTCTGTCTGTCTGTCTGTCTGTCTGTCTTCTCTCTCTCTCTCTCTCTCTCTCTCTCTCTCTCTCTCTTTTCTTCTCTCTCTTTTCTCTCTTTTGTTTTTTTTGATTTTTTTTGTTTAATTTTTTGCCCGAGGGCTGGATGTGATTTTCAAGTTTAACTTTCTTCGTCTTCTCTCCTTTTCTTCTCTCTCTCTCTTCTCTCCCCCTTTCTCTCTCTCTCTCTCTCTCTCTCCTCTTCGCACAAAAACAAAGGAAGCAAATTTTAATGCGCTTGAAAACTTTGCGAAGTAATTAGAAGCTTTCCATTTAAAGGGCCACTGACCAGAAAATTGACGCTTACGCCGAGCTGGTCTGTTTAAAAAAGGTGTCTGTAGACCTGTGTGGATTGGCCTCGGGTGAATGCCGTATCGAGTTGTTTGGCTTATACGGCTTGATGAACTGAAGCATATTACGCCCTGTCACTGCAATCCATTCAATGATTCATCTTAATTTTTTTTCCCTTTCCAAATCCTTTCTGTAATTTTCAGAAGAGGAATCGTCTCACCAGTTGTAGAATGAAGTATATATTTAGATTTTGTAGGGACTGGAGCAATGAGCAGTTGTTTGCTTGTTATTTCTTTCTTTTTTGTTTCTACTGACCCTGACATGAAAGAGTTTATAAAAATTGATTTGATATAATAGTGTTTGTGAGATGATTGTGCGCGCAGTTAGTGGGAGGCTAAAGTCTGTACAAAGACTATGTAGCGCTATAATTATAAAAGCAATCAACAAAGATCTGTAATGTTTGACTATATAGCATGGTAACTAGTTACACTTGTATAGCTCATTAAAAGGAATTATCCGAGTGATCCATATGGGTTTGTTCACAAGGTCAGACAGACCAAACACCGCTGGCTACACACATGCCTCTGCCGTTCTGCGGTGACATTACGACCTTGAAACAGCTTCTGTGGCCTTCCCAAGCTGCGTTCTTTTGGCAGAAACCCGCCAGCACTCAGGGGATGGGCACATAACTGATTTTAAGGCCCAGTCAACCGTGACGATTACATCACTAAGGGGCCGGTGTAAAAGCGTGCCTGCCCATCAATATTCTGTCCTGAAAAGTGCACGTCTACACAACTGATAAACGTTTAGGACCCTGTAAAATATCTGCTTCTCATACTGTGCGTTTTGATGCCAGTTCTTCACATGGCCGACTTTATGTTAAAGATTAGTTGTCTGTTTTACATGTTGGTGCCAGAGAAATACAGTAAGGACACACACGCACACACACACACACACACACACACACACACACACACACACACACACACACACACACACACACACAACACACACACACACACACACACACACACACATCACACACACACACACACACACAACACACACAACACACACACACACAACATGCACACACACATGCACACACACACACACACACACACACACACACACACACACACACACACACACACACACACACACACACACACATCACCAGCACACACACACACACACACACACACACACCACACACACACACACAAACCAAACACTCACACACACACACACACACACACACACACACACACACACACACACAACACACACACACACACACACACACACACACACACACACACACACACACACACACACACACACACACATGTTTGCGTCTTTAAGAAATGTCTCAGTATCACTGACTTTCGACCAGTTTCAATCCTGCTCCAGACCTGTATTCATTTTCTCTTCTAGTCTCATCTAAAAAAAAAAAAGACTGTTTGCGACAGGCGAAGATTAGAACGTGTGCGTCCGAAGTCAGTGTTCGAGCACGTTAAATCTCTTCGGGCAATTAGTAATGGAACAAGAGTGGAAGTCTGGCCGCCTCCCATGCCCACTTAATGTAGTGTAGAAGAGTATTTACAAGGCACCTGCACCTAGAATGAGTCGGGAAGCACATAATGCTAAACAATACGGTCGATAACAGTGAACAGAATCAGGGTAACAGTGAAACCCTGCTAATTATATAAGCAAATACACTATAGCACTCCAGCCAACGTCTTCGGCTTCATCATCGCCTCAGACACACACCAGAGATCCAACATTCCCCACATGACTAAAAGAGCAACGGCCCGGTGGACCTCCACTCAACCCCAGAGCCGCATTCTGAAACCCGACGGCGGCCCGCCTACGGGACAACCGGAAAAAAACTGCCGGCTCCTCACATCCGGATAGATACGGCCTTCCGGCACTCCCCTACCCCCTCTGTCATCTACACGCAAAACGTAATCCCTCCAACGCCCCCCTCCCCCACCACCGCCTCCGCTTCCCCGGACTCCGCCATGTGCAGAGTGTGTATGAATGTATGTGTGGGGGTTGGGGGGGGGGGGGGAGGGGGGAGGGGCGTAGGTTGGAGAGTGGATCTGCCGACGCCACTCACTTAAAAAAACCTCCTCCATTCCCCCACAACCTTACCCCCCTCCCCCCCCACCCCCGCTCCCATCCTGGTACCCCCACGCCATCCTGACTCTCCCCCCATCCCCTTCTGGCTCTCCGCACCCCCCCTGGCTCCCCGCGCCTTCTCATGGCTCCCCCACTTCCTCCCCTTACTCCCTCCTGGCTCCCCCCACCTTCGCCTGGTTCATCCACTCCCTGCTGGCTTCCCCCACATATATATATATATATATATATATATATATATTATATTATATATATAATTTATATCACTCTTATTTCTTTTTATTTATTGTTTTGTGGGTTAATGGTGAGGGGACTGGGGGGGGGGCTGCGGCGTGTCACTTATCCCCCTCCTCCCATCCCCACCTATCCCCCTCCCCGCTCCATCCTCCTACCCCACCCCCTCCGCACCCCCTCCCGGCTCCACACCCCTCTCCTGGCTCTCCCACCCCATCATAGCTCCCCCATCCTTCCTGGCTCCCCCACCCATCCTGGCTGATCCACTCCCTCCTGGTTCTCTGCACCCCTCCTGGTTCCAATCCACTCCCTCCTGGCTCATCCACTCCCTCTTGGCTCCCCTACTCCCTCCTGGCTCCCCCACTCCCTCCTGGCTCAACCACTCCTGGTTCCCACCACTCCCTCCTAGCTCCCACTACTCCCTCCTGGCTCCCCCACTCCCTCCTGGCTCCTCCACTCCCTCCTGGCTCTCTCCACCCTATCCTGCTTCCCGGCACTCCCCCTTGGCTCATCCACTCCCTCCTGGCTCCCCCACTCCCTCCTGGCTCCTCCACTTCCTCCTGGCTCCCTAAACCCTCTCCTGCTTCCCCGCACTCCCCCTTGGCTCATCCACTCCCTCCTGGCTCCACCCACTCCCTCCTGGCTCATCCACTCCCTCCTTGCTCCCCCTATTGCCTCCTGGCTCCCCCATTCCCTCCTGTTCCCCCCACTCCCTCCTGGCTCATCCACTCCCTCCTGGCTCCCCTCCACTCTCTCCTAGCTCCCCCTGCTCCCTCCTGGCTCCCCATACTCCCTCCTGGCTCCCCTACCCCCTCCTGGCTCCACCACTCCCTCCTGGCTCCCCTACTCCCTTCTGGCTCCCCTACTCCCTCCCGGCTCCCCTACTCCTTCTGGCTCCCCATACTCCCTTCTGGCTCCCCCATTCCCTCCTGGCTCCGCTCCCCCTGCTCCCTCCTGGCTCATCCACTCCCTTCTGGCTCCCCTACTCCCTCCTGGCTCCTCCACTCCCTCCTGGCTCCTCCACTCTTTCCTGGCTCCCCTACTCCCTTCTGGCTCCCCCTACTCCTTCCCGACCCCCTACTCCTTCTGGCTCCCCATACTCCCTTCTGGCACCCCTACTCCCTCCTGGCTCCCCTACTCCCTCCTGCCTCATCCACTCCCTCCTGGCTCCCCTACTCCCTCTTGGCCCCCTACTCCTTCCTGGTTCCCCCTACTCCCTCCTGGCTCCACAACTCCCTCCTGGCTCCTCCACTCCCTCCTGGCTCCTCCACCCCCTCCTGGCTTATCCACTCCCTCCTGGCTCCCCACTCCCTCCTGGCTCCACCACTCCCTTCTGGCTCACCACTCCCTCCTGGCTCATCCACTCCCTCCTGGCTCCCCCACTCCCTCCTGGCTCATCCACTCCCTCCTGGCTCCACCACTCCCTCCTGGCTCATCCACTCCCTCCTGGCTCCCCTACTCCCTCCTGGCTTCACCACTCCCTCCTGGCTCCACCACTCCCTCCTGGCTCATCCACTCCCTCCTGGCCCCCCCTACTCCCTCCACAACTCCCTCCTGGCTCATCCACTCCCTCCTGGCTCCCCACTCCCTCCTGGCTCCACCACTCCCTCCTGGCACCCCCTACTCCCTCCTGGCTCCACCACTCCCTCCTGGCTCATCCACTCCCTCCTGGCTCCCCCTACTCCCTCCTGGCTACCCCAGCCAGAAAGCAACTCCTGTGAAGACTTCCTGCTCAAACAGTTGTCCTGCTGACCATCACACAAAACAACCAAAAAGAAAGAAAGAAAGAAAGAAAAGAAAAAGATGATGAAGGTGAAGAAAAGCATCAAAAAGCGGATAGGTGTCAATATAATGATTGCACCAAACGTCGTGCGCACAGGCCGAGCAATGGAGCAGTGTGGGAACTGCCTGGGCAGTGGTTGTTGCAGCTGCTTTGGCTGGAGTTCGTTCAAGGAGACGACAGATCATCATCATAATAATAGCATTATTTATTGCGCCCCATCTCTTAAGAGCCCGGAACACTTACGAAAGCCTGCTGGTACACTTGTTTTAACACACACACACGCACGCACGCACGCACGCACGCACGCACGCACGCACGCACACACAACAAACACAACACAACACAACACAACACAACACAACACAACCACACACACACACACACACACACACACACACACACACACACACACACACACACACACACAAACACACACATTTCAAATACACTTCTTACTGGCGGTGGGCAGTAAACTGAGAAGAAAGAAAACGACAAATCAATATGCTGAAGAGAAGAGGTTGTTCTTCAGTTTTTACTTAAAAGAAGAAAGCGAAGACGAATGTCTGACAGGGAGAAAGCTCCAGATCTCAGGTCTGATGTACTGAAAGGCTCTGTCCCCGAGAGCCGTCCTGCCCAACCTAGCAGCACGGAAAATCCGAGTATCCGATGCTGAGCGAAGAGAAGGAGAGTGGAGATGAAGCAAGTTAGAGAGGCTTGAGAATTACATAACAGAGAGATCAAACAAGTTAGAGAGGCTTGAGAATTACATAACAGAGAGATGAAGCAAGTTAGAGAGGCTTGAGAATTACATAAGAGAGAGATGAAGCAAGTTAGAGAGGCTTGAGAATTACATAAGAAAGAGATGAAGCAAGTTAGAGAGGCTTGAGAAGTACATAAGAAAGAGATGGGAGACTTCAAGACGTTACTCTCGCTCTTTCAGTTCTGGTTCAGAGAAACACGACGTGGGAGCGATCGCTTGTTGGCGTTTTGCAAACAGCTGGACGGTTTTGTTGTTGTTGTTTTTGTTGTTGTTTTTGTTGTTGTTGTTGTTGCTGCTGCTGTTGTTGTTGTTGCTGTTGCTCTTGTTTTTTGTTTTTTTTTGTTTTGTTTTTTTTCCTCTTCTTCTGCCTTGACATTTCTGTGTTTCGTTTAGGCGATAATGTAGGTATTTATTGATCCAGGTGCCCCATGAGCTGGCTGCCAACCCGTGGCTCCATTGCTGTTCTGTTTCACTTGCCTGTGCTAATTACCGGGGCTTTCTGTTCCATGTTCCCTGCATGTCCCCGCTGCCTTTGATTCCCTGTTGCATATCCCTTGCCTGTCCTGTTACCGGCTGTCTCCTGCTCCAAAGTCCTCACCTGTTTCGGTTACTACAGATTTCCTGTGCATGTTTCTCACCTATTTCGGTTACTACAGATCTCCTGTGCATGTTCCTCACCTCTTTCGGTTACTAGAGATTTCCTGTGCATGTTCCTCACCTGTTCCGGTTACTAGAAGTTTTCCTGTGCATGTTCCTCACCTGTTTCGGTTACTAAAGATTTCCTGTGCACGTTTCTCATCTGTTTCGGTTATTGAGATTCCGTGTTTCTCACCTGTTCCGGTTACTACAGATTTCCTGTGTATGTTCTTCACCTGTTCCGGTTACTAGATATTTCCTGTCCATATTCCTCACCTGTTTCGGTTACTAGAGATTTCCTGTGCATGTTCCTCACCTATTTCGGTTACTAGAGATTTCCTGTGCATGTTCCACACCTGTTTCGGTTACTACAGGAAGTTCCTCACCTGTTCTGATTACTACATATTGCCTGTGCATGTTCCTCACCTGTTCCGGTTACTAGAGATTTCCTGTGCATGTTCCTCATTGTTCCGTTTACTAGATATTTCATGTGCATGTTCCTCACCTGTTCCGGTTACTAAAGATTTCCTGCGCATGTTCCTCATCTGTTCCGGTACCTACAGATTTCCTGTGCATGTTCCTCACCTGTTTCGCTTACTACAGATTTCATGTGCATGTTCCTCACCTGTTCCGGTTACTAAAGATTTCACGTGCATGTTCCTCACCTGTTCCGGTTACTAGAAATTTCTTGTGTATGTTCCTCATTGTTCCGGTTACTAGAGATTTCCTGTGCATGTTCATCATCTGTTCTGGTTACTAGAGATTTCCTGTGCATGTTCATCATCTGTTCCGGTTACCAGAGATTTCCTGTGCATGTTCCCCACCTGTTTTGGTTACTACAGGAAGTTCCTCGGCTGTTTCGGTTATTAGAGATTTCCTGTGCATGTTCCTCACCTGTTTAAGTTACTACTAATTTCCTGTGCATGTTCCTCACCTGTTTCGGCTACTACATATTTCCTGTGCATGTTCCTCATCTGTTTCGGTTACTAAAGATTTCCTGTGCATGTTCCTCACCTGTTTCAGTTACCAGAGATTTCTTGGTGCTTAGTTCTTACCTGTTCCAGTTACCAGAGATTTCCTATTGGATATTATTGCATATTCCTTACCTGTTCTTGTTAATAGAGACTTCCTGCTTCATATGTTCCGTAACATTACTAGAAATGTCCTGCTGTGTGTCTCTTACCTGTTCCAGTGACTCATCTGTTACGTTACCAGATCATTTCTGTTGCACATTCCGTACAGTTACCAAATATTACATGTTGCATATTCCTTACCCGTTACAGTTACCAAATATTTCCTGCTGGATATCCTTTACCTGTTCCCGTCATTAGAGATGTTTGTCTCTACATCCAATACATCTAGTTATCACAAATGTCCCACGCCATGCTTCTTACCTGTCCTAGTTACCATAATCCATATTTCTTACCTGTCCTAGTTACCATTATCCACATTCCTTACCTGTCCTAGTTACTACAATCCATGTTTCTTACCTGTCCTAGTTATCATAATCCATATTCTTTACCTGTCCTAGCTACCACAATCCCTATTTCTCACCTGTCCTAATTACCACAATCTATATTCCTTACCTGTCCTAGCTACCACAATCCATATTCCTTACCTGTCCTAGCTACCATCTTCGTTGACAGATCTCACGCCACACGTCTGTTTTCGGATTATTTTCTGCCTTCTTTCTCTCATCCTTTGATGCGTCTGAAGGCGCTCCATAGGTTATAAATAATTATGAGGTTTTCATGTTATGTCCATCTGTCAGTTCCTGCTGTTGTTGTTTGTGTTTTATATTGCTATCATCTTCATCATCACCGTTAGCAACATCAGCAGCAGCATTATTATTCTTATTTATTTATTTGTCGGGAATATTTAAATTTCCCTACCACAGTAACGTCTATGTTACAGACTTGCTCGAATACATTTCACAAATTTGAAGCCCCCCCCCCCCCCCCCCAAGCCCCCACCCCCCCACCACCACTCGCAGTGCGAACGCTACTGATCTTGTAGATCGCTTTTATATATCGCTATTCTCCGCTCTCGATGAGATTCACTGTGCTCGCATGTGATTCTACATGAGCGACTAACTTTTTATAGCGCGTTTT
>JABMCL010001016.1:675000-697500 GCA_018857735.1 Alviniconcha marisindica
CTATCTTCAAGGTCACGGTCACAGTAACTGAATTTTGGTTCATACAATCAAATATGATATTTCTATTATATGTTCTGAACTGCTGATTTTTTGGAGCGACCAACTTAGTTTCACAGTGCTTAGTTCTAAGCTGGAGTGTCTTGTGAAAAGGTTGCTTTGCTGTATTCAAGGTCAAGGTCACAGTGAAGGTTCTGAACTTCAGTGAATGTTTGCCCGGACAATATCTCTGATCGGTCAAACTTAGTATGGTGATGCATCATCATCAGCCAGAGTATCATTGAGAAATATTATTTTGCGATGTTCAAGGTCAAAGCCACAATCGTTTCTACTAGATTTTCAGAAATACTGAAACTTTTGCAATCCAAATTAGTTTGATGGTACATCATCACAAGACAGGGTAAGGACACCGTGAAAAGATTTTCTTGCTTTTACACAGGGCGTGAGACAGAGAATATGGCTTGGGGGACTGTGGACTAGATTGCTGCCACTCTTGGCTATCCCGATATCTAAAGCAGGGGTCAATACCGGTTCCAATCAAGAAAATGTGGAAAGAACATTGCTTTTGTAATGAATATACTTGTTTATTAATTTTTTGGTCAATGGTTCAAGTGTGTTATTCTTATATCCTTTGTACTTGTGATGATGTCCACATAACACGTGAGAGAGATTAATAATTAAGAGCGATTGGTTATTAACTTTAGAAAGCAAGAAACAAATATTCCTCTGACATGTATATTTATATATACGGTTCAGACCAAGTTAGTGCAATGCATCCCCTCCCTCCCACCTCCAAATTACTTTGGGGAAAAAAAAAGATCTAAAGAAAAGAAATATGTAATCTATTTCGTGCATGTCTGTACTTCGAAGAAGACATTTTAAACCAAAATCGTTAAAGAGGTAGGGTAAAAAAAATAAAAAAATAAAATAAAAAAAAGGTCAGAAGTGACATATATTCCTTTATTAATTAGGAAATATTGTATAATAAAAAAGGCAAGAGTCAAACTGGCCACTGAGCCGACTCTATTCATGCATTTCTGGTGTCTTCTGTAACACGCGAGACACTGACCTATGACGTAACATAATGCACAATTAACCAAGTTCCTGTCACCCTGTCAGTTTATGTCTTATATTTATGTACACAAGAGATGTCAAGCTTTCATTTCCAAATAATAGCATTAAAAAATTTACGCTTTGAATTTTTACAATTTTTTTACCATTTTTCAGGAGAATGACCCTTATATATCTATCTATCTCTCTATCTCTCTATCTCTCTATCTATCTATCTATCTATATATATATATATATATATACACACACACACACACAATTTAAGTGTACATGGTTACGTTTCTTTCTAACACTTCATGTTGAAAAACTAACGAAACTTTCATTCCGTGGACAGATTCTTCCGTTACTTTGTAGGCTCCTTCCATCCCTCTTTCCATTATTTTGGATTCATACTGGGGTGTGGGTGTGGGGGGTCCCCCCCCCCCCGTCCCTCCCTCCCACCCCACACACACTTCCCCCATTCCATGGCTCTTTCCTGTCTTGTCATGTATTTATTCATTTTCCCGCGAATAAATTCATCACGCAGTGCACTCCTTTAAGAGCGAATCAATTAAATCAAACGTTGGCTCATTCCAGCGCCCGATATGACCCCGGCGGAATCAGTCTCTTATGCAAAAATTATCTCTCGCCTGATAGCGTGTAAAATTGCCTTCGTTCCACTCGCCTTCTGCTCCCGTTTTCTGTTGGACCAGCGCCTGACGATTATGCATTCGTTTTGCTGGTCCCGATGATGTATGTTCTACAGATGGCCCCAGTGCGCCCTGCAGCGGCGAAGGGTATCTGTGGAAGACAGCAGCTCTCATTCTGCCACTGGCGACATTCTGATAACAAAAAGGGGGGGGGGGGGAAGAATCTGTTCTAATTCTTGTAAACCAGTTTCTCGGTGTGTTCAGCTCTGGGTTTACGTAGGATGTGGTGGTTGATGCATACTGATGGCTTTTTTTTCTTTTCCTTTTTTTTTTTAATTTTTTTTTCTTCTGACCTCTTTTTCGTACAGGGAATGGCAACGAACTTGTAAATCAATAATTTTATTTCAAACAACTTTTCCAAGTTTTGTGTGTGTGTTTTGTTGTTGCTGGTGTTGGGGAGTGTTGTTTCGTGTCATGTTTCGCAGAGCCGTGGTATTTGATTGTTTTGTAATTGCTATTGCTTGCTGTCTACGTCTTCTCGCCCTCGTGCGGCGTTGGTGGAGGGGGGGGGGGGGGGGGGGGGCGGGGGAGGGGGGAGGGGGGGGGGCGGGGCTTAGAGGTCCATTGAGTCATTCAGTCTTTGGTTCCTTTGTTCTCATTCATTTAGCTTTTCATTTATTTTTGTCACATATTTGCTTGCTAGGTTGTAAACCGTTCATTTGTTCATTCCTTTTTTGTAAACCGTTCATTTGTTCATTCCTTTGTTCTGATTCATTTATTTTTTCGTTTATTTCTAATTATTCACGTATTTGCTTGTTAGGTTGTAAACCGTTCATTTGTTCATTCCGTTCATTTGTTCATTCCTTTGTTCTGATTCATATATCTTTTCGTTTATTTCTAATTATTCACGTATTTGTTTGTTAGGTTGTAAACCGTTCATTTCTTCATTCCTTTGTTCTGATTCATGTAGCTTTTCGTTTATTTCTGTCTAATTATTCACATAATTATTTGCTTGTTAGGTTGTAAACCGTTCATTTGTTCTATTTTTTATACAGTGTTACTTATTGGATCGTCGGCACAACTGTTTGTATTACGCAAAGTAACGTGAGATCTTTAACGTGCGAACGCCTTGACGCACGGTACCGACACCATGTTGGTGAAGAGCTTGGCACTGTCGTAACTCCTCCATCACCTCTCCCTCTTCTTCAGCACAATGAGAGTCCTCCAGGCAAGCTGATGATGATATCTCAAACTCCGCCAGCATCTTCACAATTATGGCCACTGGTTGTTTTATGGTGCATACAAACAGGCGGCAAGTGCATCTCTGTCTGCACCGGGGACGAAGAGTGGCGCAGGCGTTTCTGTGGAAGGTCAGAGAACAGCTAATGACGGAGAGGGGCGCAGGCGTTTCTAATTCTGTGGAAGGCCTGTGAACAGCTAATGACGGAGAGGGGCGCAGGCGTTTCTGTGGAAGGTCAGAGAACAGCTAATGACGGAGAGGGGCGCAAGCGTTTCTAATTCTGTGGAAGGCCTGTGAACAGCTAATGACGGAGAGGGGCGCAGGCGTTTCTGTGGAAGGCCTGTGAACAGCTAATGACGGAGATGACTGATTCCTAAAGCCGCACGCTACGCCAAGAGACATTGGCCGTTTTAGTTCTTCATTCAACTGTTTATGAGCGTGGAAATGTATATGTTAATTACATTATTCAAGTACGTGATGCTATTCGCCGTTTTTACATGTAGTTGTTTTATTCTACTGCAATATGGTAAGAAGGCCAGACAGGCTGTCGCCATGTTATTTAATTACGTGTGTGTATGATACATCAGAAAATAAATTTATTATTATTATTATTATTATTATTATTATTATTATTATTGTTATTATTATTATTATTATTATTATTATTATTATTATTATTATTATTATTCACTCAGGTGCAACATGTACGTGTGTCGGATAATCTGTAGTGATACACTGGTCCACAGTGGCTGACGATCCAAAAACGTTTTGCCATCAGCGGCAATGGATGGAAAATCGTCTGTCCAATGAGCCATCGCAAAAAGGCAACCCTCACTTCCGAAACACTTAATGAACCAAACAAGGCAGTGCCGTGTTGGACGGTGTAGATTTGCAAGAGAGAGAGAGAGAGAGAGAGAGAGAGAGAGAGAGAGAGAGAGAGAGAGAGAGAGAGAGAGAGAGAGAACGGACCTCTCTGTCCAACGCTAAAAACGGAATGCATAATATAAAAACGCTTCCTGTATTTTCTGCGCTGCTGCTGTTTGTTTGTTTTTGTTTCTTTAACCGAAATTCATACAGAAACACGCTCTGCTGCGAATTTCTCTTGCAGGCAATACGTTTTCTGCACCACAAAACAAGTCCCATGGCCAGAGTGATGAAGGCGCGTGGGATTCCATATATAACATGCCTACTGGAGCATCACGTTCCTCTGAGGGAAAAAGATGTAGTGGTCGATCGTTACAACACTAAACGTGAAACAAAATATTCTGGATCTGCGTGAGAGAGACGCATGAAACGGAAGCACGTAACATCAATCTCGACAGGATTAGAAAGAGACACGGTCTATCAGACCAACATCGGAAAGGACTTAGATGCAGACACCACCGGGGGCTAACTCGGCCACCGCCCGCCGATCGGTTAGGACTGATCAACGGCAACAGTCGGATCGTGCTGCGCTGTGCTGGCAAGTCACCAACACTCGCAGACAGCAGTCAGACTATGCAGGCAAGTCACAATCTCTCCTAGACACAGCATCAATTTGTCAGGATCTCTCCTAGACACAGCAGTCGTTTTGTCACGATCTCTTCTAGACATAGCAGTCGGTTTGTCACGATCTCTCCTAGACACAGCAGTTAATTAGTCACGATCTCTCCTAGACACAGCAGTCGTTTTGTCATGATCTCTTCTAGACATAGCAGTCAGAATGTGACGATCTCTCCTAGACACAGCAGTCAATTTGTCACGATCTCTCCTAGACACAGCAGTCAGTTTGTCATGTGTTCTTCTAGACACAGCAGTCAGTTTGTCACGATCTCTCCTAGATACAGCAGTCAGTTTGTCACGATCTCTCCTAGACACAGCAGTCAGTTTGTCACGTGCTCTCCTAGACACAGCAGTCAGTTTGTCACGATCTTTCCTAGACACAGCAGTCAGTTTGTCACGATCTCTCCTAGACACAGCCGCCATTCACGATCGTCCCAGACACAAAAGTCAATTTGTCACGATCTCTCCTAGACACAGCAGTCAGTTTGTCACGTGCTCTCCTAGGCAAAGCAGTCAATTTGTCACCATCTCTCCTAGACACAGCTGTCAGTTTGTCACGATCTCTCCTAGACACAGTCAGTTTGTCACGATCTCTCCCAGACACGGAATTCAATATGTCACCATCTCCCTTAGACACAGCAGTCAATTTGTCACGATCTGTCTTTGTCACAATCTCTCTAGACAGAGCAGTCAGTTTGTCACAATCTCTCCTAGACACAGCAGTCAATTTGTCACGATCACTCCTAGACACAGTAGTCAATTTTTCACGATATCTCCTAAACACAGCAGTCAGTTTGTCACGATCTCTCCTAGACACATCAGTCAGTTTGTCACGATCTCTCCTAGACACAGCAGTAAATTTGTCACGATCTCTCCTAGACACAGTAGTCAATTTTTCACGATCTCTCCCAGACACAGAAGTCAATTTGTCATCATCTCTCCTAGACACAGCAGTCAGTTTGTCACGATCTCTCCTAAACACAGCAGTCAATTTGTCATGATTTCTCCTAGACACAGCAGTCAGTTTGTTATTAGCTCTCCTGGACACAGCAGTCAATTTGTCACCATCTCTCCCAGACACAGCAGTCAATTTGTCCCGATCACTCCTAGACACAGCAGTCAGTTTGTCATGATCTCTCATAAACACAGCAGTCTGATTTGGCAGGCAAGTCATGATCACTCATAGACACAGCAGTCACATTGTCACGATCTCTCCTAGACACAGCTGTCTCAGTGATTGGGCATGCAAGTCACGATCACATAGACACAGCAGTCAGATTGTCACAATCTCTCCTAGACACAGCAGTCTTATTGGGCCGGCGAGTCACAATCTCTCCTGAATACGGCAGTCTGATTGGGCAGATAATTCGCGATCACTCGATACACATAGCCTGCTGGAAGTATTCTTCGAGTAGTCTTAGCGGATTCGTTTTCACAGCGTTTGACTGTTGATGTTGTTAGCCAGTAGTGCTTTACATGATATAAACTAAATCTGGTGGATCTATTACCTTACCGGTGTAATACAAGCATAAACGGAGATAATTTGGGGCTGTTGACTCCCCCAGTACCTCAGCCAGTCAGAACGCCGCAATTAACATTTCGCGTAGTAAAACCGAAGTGTCCGCCATGCTTCCCACACGAGCTAAAACAAAGCAACGGAGCGAGTCTGCTTGATTACGAAGAAAACTTTAAAATAACCAATTGCGCACGTTCAATGATAACGAGATATGTCAGCTGCAATTCAGTGAGTCAAACTGCACTCGTCTGATTGCCGAAACAGATTAACGTCAACGTGCGGGATTCCAGCAGTCAACACAGTACCGCATGTTGGTCAGATGGAAAGCTTGTTAGGAAAAAGGCGGGACCTAGAGCTCAGCGGAGAGCCGTGTGTTGATTGAATTGTTCCCCCCACAAATCCATAAAGCATTAGCCTAGTCCAACATACTTGTAACAGGCACTGTTGCACAGGCTAACAGAACGCATGAGCAGACCTCACCTCCGGCACAGACATTTCGGCAGCTCATTGGTGTGATCCGCACTGGGTCCAGTGGCACCGGCTAAGACGCGGTGGAGCATCGAGTCTCAAGACGGTCGCCAGGGGGCGCTACTTCACGAGCAAATTACCATCCCACTAGTTTCAATTACCGCTCAGAGCTACTTTCTCTTCTGGCGGTTGGAGGATCCCATGACCCCACAGTTGTACAAATAGCTAGTGAGGGACGGGAGGGAAAGGGGTGGGTGGGATGTGTGGTAGTGGTGGTAGCGGATTAATTCCAAAATGTCGTGGTCTGCGCACGTTGTCACCGTGTGGCCTGAGGCAAAGCGAGGAATACTTGTACTGTCGCTAGGCCGCCCACGTTACCAACAACAGTCCTTGGACTGGCTGGGTCGTTGCGGGGCCGTGACGAACATGCCAGCAGTGCCGTCGTTACCAGCAACAGTCGTTGGACTGGCTGGGTCGTTGCGGGACCGTGACTAACATGCCAACAGTTCCGCCGCTACCAGCAACAGTCGTTGGACTGCCATAGTCGTTCTGGTGTCGTGACAGACGTGTGTGCAGATGTCCGTCGTGTCCACCTCGGTCTGTCCTTTGCTGTTTGGGAGACGATAGCGGTCAGTTAATTGTCTCTCTTCACAACCGCTTAACTGGCACGGCAATCTGTGGTCTGTCTTTGGCTTCCTAGAGCAGTCTGTCTTTGGCTTCTTAGAGCAGTCTGTCTTTGGCTTCTTAGAGCAGTCTGTCTTTGGCTGTTTGGAGCAGTATGTCTTTGGCTTCTTAGAGCAGTCTGTCTTTGGCTTTTTGTAGCAGTCTGTCTTTGGCTGTTTGGAGCAGTCTGTCTTTGGCTTCTTAGAGCAGTCTGTCTTTGGCTGTTTGGAGCAGTCTGTCTTTGGCTTCTTAGAGCAGTCTGTCTTTGGCTGTTTGGAGCAGTCTGTCTTTGGCTTCTTAGAGCAGTCTGTCTTTTGCTGATTTGGAGCAGTCTGTCTTTGGCTTCTTAGAGCAGTCTGTCTTTGGCTGTTTGGAGCAGTCTGTCTTTGGCTTCTTGGAGCAGTCTGTCTTTGGCTGTTTGGAGCAGTCTGTCTTTAGCTTCTTAACGCTGTCTTTTTTTTTTGCCTGTTTGGAGCAGTCTGTCTTTGGCTTCTTGGAGCAGTCTGTCTTTGGCTGTTTGGAGCAGTCTGTCTTTGGCTTCTTAGAGCAGTCCGTCTTTGGCTGTTTGGAGCAGTCTGTCTTTGGCTTTTTGGAGCAGTCCGTCTGTGGCTGTTTGGAGCAGAAATAGTGATGGATGGCCTGTCTTTGCAAGGCTTTGTTGGAGCAGAGATGGCAATGTGTGGTGTCTGTCATGAGCTGTTTTAATCACCGATAGCAAACTGTGGTCAGTGTTTTGCCTTCAGTTGTGGGTCACCTTCTGCCTTATCTCTCTTACTGGTTTTACTTTAGGTCACAGAGAGCGAAAGTACCCCCCTCCCCCCCCCCCCCCCCCACACACACAGACACACACACAGACACACACACACAACACACACACACACACACAAAACAGCACACACACACACACACACACACACACACACACACACACACACACACACACACACACACACACACACACACACACACACACACACACACACACTCAGACACACAGGGAAACGGGTAACTAAACAAAGTGGCTTAATTACCACTCTGAAGACGTCATATCAACGCCCGAATCGTCTACGGTAAGTCTCACCTGTCGTGCGACTAACTAGGCCCTACAATGTATTTAAATCCCACCAAAACTGCATCCTCGAAACACAAAACAAAAACACAAAACCGACAACAACCAATCAATAAGATCTTCAACTATTCCTGTTGACCTGTCGCACATAATCCAATTTTGCTGATTGCTGACGCACGATCACCAAGGCAATCCTACTGCTGGATTTGTTTGGGGTTTAAAATAGTTCATGGTTATTAGCTTGTTGGGTGTATTTTCTGAGCGCCTGCACGCTGTAACAAAACACTTCGTCCTGGGGTGTCTTCCACCCAAACCACCCCAACGACAGGCTCTGCAGACGACGTTGGCAGAAAGTCCACACAGTGTATTATGTCTGTCTGACTAACATCCGCCTGACGTCATAGGCAGCAGCTTACAGTTTGCCAATCGCAGCCGCAGATATACAGAGACAATCTCTCTCTCTCTCTCTCTCTCTCTCTCTCTCTCTCTCTCTCTCTCTCTCTCTCTCTCTCTCTCTCTCTCTCTCTCTCTCTATATATATATATATATATATATATATATCAGAGCAGCTGCACTATTAACAACAAAGGGAGTTTTTGTTCTTGTTTTTGGAACTGTTTTTTGCTCAAATTTAACACTTGGCTTCGTCAACGAACTCGATACGATCCTAACAAGAACAGCAACATCGCTAATAACAGCAACAAAAATTATGACTGTCACGCAACGCGGACAGAAAATTGACCATAATAGACAGTATTTATATTGCACTAATAACCACATTCATCCATAAAGATAACAACAAACATAACGTCATAGACACAGAAACTAGTTTTTCTATTGCATGAAATAAATAAAGGAGAGACAGACAGAAGAAGAGAGAGAGAGAGAGAGAGAGAGAGAGAGAGAGAGAGAGAGAGAGAGAGAGAGAGAGAGAGAGAGAGAGAGAGAGAGAGAAGTACTGAGTATGACGACAAGGACAGGAACAGCATCGCTAATACTATATATGATCATAATGAACGAGGCAGCAATATACAAGTGACAAATGTTGCCAACGTTAGTCTGCATGGATCATAATTACAACAGATTAGTGTGCCAATGTGTGGGTGTGTGTGTGTGTGTGTGTGTGTGTGTGTGTGTGTGTGTGTGTGTGTGTGTGTGTGTGTTTAGAGGTGTACGTTGGAATGAGGCGGGACCCAGGTGCTGGCAGCCGAATGGAACGCAGGTGGTTCATGAACCAATGGGAGGGAGATTGTAGTCCTCGGGTGGGGGGGTCAGGGGGGGGGGGGTAGAGACAGCGGTAGGGATGTGTGTGTGGGGGGGAGGGGGGGGGGCGTGGGGAGATCCGGTAGAACGGGGTGGAGGTGGAGGTGGAGAATTCGGTAGGAAGGTGGAAGGAGAGTCTGTTGAGAGGGAGATGCTGAGAGTCGTGATAGGAGGTGGGTGTAGGAGGTGGGTGTAGGAGGTGGGTGTAGGAGGTAGGTATAGGAGGTGGGTGTAGGAGGTGGGTGTAGGAGGTGGGTGTAGGAGGTGGGTGTAGGAGGTGGGTGTAGGAGGTGGGTTAGGAGGGGGTGTATGAGTCGGGTGAAAGGGGTGGGTGGATGTCCGGTAACAGGGGTGGGTGTAGGAGTCGGGTAGGAGGTGGGTGGATAGTCCGGTAGGGGGGGTGGTGGGGATGGGGCCCGGTAGGAGGGAGTGGATAGTCCGGTAGAGGGTGGGTGGATAGTCCGGAAAGGAGGGTGGGTGGATAGTCCGGTAACAGGGTGGGTGGATAGTCCGGTAGGAGGATGGGTGGATAGTCCGGTAACAGGGTGGGTGGATAGTCCGGTAGGGGGGTGGGTGGATAGTCCGGTAGGAGGGTGGGTGGATAGTCCGGTAGGAGGATGGGTGGATAGTCCGGTAGGAGGGTGGGTGGATAGTCCGGTAGGAGGATGGGTGGATAGTCCGGTAGGAGGGTGGGTGGATAGTCCGGTAACAGGGTGGGTGGATAGTCCGGTAGGAGGGTGGGTGGATAGTCCGGTAGGAGGGTGGGTGGATAGTCCGGTAGGAGGGTAGGTGGATAGTCCGGTAGGAGGATGGGTAAAGATTCCGGTAAGAGGGTGGGTGGATAGTCCGGTAGGAGGGTGGGTGCATAGTCCGGTAGGAGGGTAGCTGGATAGTCCGGTAGAAGGGTGGGTAAAAAGTCCGGTAGGAGGGTGGGTAAAGAGTCCGGTAGGAGGGGTGGAAAGTCCGGTAGGATGGGTGGAGAGTCCTGTAGGAGGGTGAGCGGTGAGTCCTGTCGGAGGGTGGGTGGTGAGTCCGGTAGGAGAGTCAGATGGGAATGGGTGTTGCGGACTAAATTGGGAGATGGTTGCTGAGAATGAACGACTGTGGCTAGCGCCCTACAATACGTTCTCTGTGCTCTCTCCCCGGCCATGAAGAGTGCAGCTAAAAGTACCGCGTTCGTGAAGACTCGTAACACAGTTAACACTGACATTTGATTTTAATACAGTTCTATACACACTGACGTGGTCGTGGGCATTGATGAGCCTTGACATTGGCCTTGCGTTTGACCTTGACACTGACACGTGTTTCCGGTTGCAGATCATGGTGCCCTACACGTGGATCCAGAACTTCATGCGAGGGATCATCCCGGTCTTCATCCTCATCTACCTGAACGCCCGCATCATTAACGTGCTCCGCATGGAGCGGGTCAAAGGCAAGAAGCTCTCCTCCAGGAACAGGATCAGCCTCATGCTCATCGCCGTCGTCGTCGTCTTCATCGTCTGCATCACGCCGGACGCCATCATGTCCACCTTCTTCGGGAAGGGCTACGTGGAGGAGGTGAACATGGTGAAGGGCGTGCGGGAGATCACCGACTCACTGCTGGCTCTCAACTCCGCCATCAACTTCGTGCTCTACTGCACGCTCAGCCTCATCTTCAGGAACACGTTCTACAAAGTGTTCTGCGCCAAGAAATTCGCCCTCGTCCAGCCTCGGAGCAGCAAGTGCGTACGCAACGGGGAAGGGATTCACGTGCAGGTCAGCGTGTATGACAGAGAAACGACGGCCTGTGAAATGGGAGTGTGATGCCGTGCTTCTTCTTCCCTCCTTCCCCCCCCCCCCCCCCCCCCCACACACACACCCTCGTCCTTACACACTCTTGCACAACTGTGGAACGGAAGGAGGGTGGGGTGGGAGGGTGATATTTTGTGGTGGTTGTTTACAAACGATAGAGACACAGAACGACAGGGAAACATGGGAGTGTGATACTCTTTTCGTCCTGTTGTTTTGCTTGTTTCGCGTGACACCGACACACAAAGGAAGGGGGGTATGCGAGTCTGATACCCGTGTTCCCTGGACTGGGTGGGATGAAGGTCATAAGGGGTGTGGGAGGTGCAATAGAGACACGGTTTCCGGGTGACTGAGCGGACAGCTGCTGAAGAAGACGAGCGTGTGCTGCTGTTTCAGGATGAGATCGGTGTTGACACCACACACTGTGAAATTGGAGAGTGACATTGTTTTAGCGTGAGATCAGCGAAATTGGAGTGTAATATGGTTTGAGGGTGAAATCAGCGAACACACCGCAGCTAGCGCAATTGAAGTGAGGTATACCATTTGGGAATGTAGGGGAGGGGTCCCGATTTTAACACAGACATCACTGCTGTGGAAATAGATGCGTGATGCTATGTTGGGGAGAGAAAGTGGAATACTCGCCATTGCTTACACTGCGCCGGTTGAGTAAGGAGAGGACGCTTATATAAAAAACAACAACATAAAAACAACAACAGCAAACGGCTTTGAGGGCATGCATTCGTTGTTGGTGAACTGACCTCTTGGCAAGGTGAAATACTTTCGCTTTGTAACCGGAAGGAACATGCACACAAACATTCCAGTCTCCTTGCTTGGCGAACCGTCGTCAGCAGAATGCGACAGTGGAACGTTAACGTGCTGAAAACGGTCACCCATTCCTCATAGCACTGCGGAGACGTATAAACGAAGGGCGATAAGAGACGAGGAAGATATGGACGTTCTTCAGCACTCGTTCCTTGTCACAGCCGAAGAGGACTAGGGAAGAGAGGGGAACGAAAGCTGTGGGTGAAGAAGAGATGGCAAGGGACAAATGTTCTTCTGTGACTGCAAAGTGATCGACCAACGCCAGCTATCTGAAGGGAACGAAAGTTGAGTATCAAAGTCCTGGGTGAAGAAGAGATGGCAAGGGACAAATGTTCTTCTGTGACTGTAGAGTGATCGACCAACGCCATCTTTCTGAAGTCTAGGTCACTATGGGAAATGCGCGTGATGATCGATAGAAATCAAAACAAAGGGGTCATGTTGCTATAGGCTTTACGAATCTGGACTGGAAGGACTGGAGGTCTCCAGGCCGGCTATCGCAGTCGGCTGTGGTGTTGGGGGGGAAGCATGAGATCGTCCCGCAGTCAGACTGGCAGCGGGGCACAGGGCAGGAACGTGTGCGGGTAGCGCGACGTCTTCGGACTGCAGCTTGCTCAACTGGTCAGCATTTGCTGCCGATGGTGATCAGTTCATGTATGGACCTGTCAGACTCGCAGATACTAGGACTGTGCACGCACCCTGGCCTCTTGAGAAATCAACAGTTCGGCTGGTGGTGAAAAATCCTGCTGCAGCATCCGGAACAAGCCTTTGATTCTCCTTGCTGCCATCTCCACGGACGGCTCCTCGCGTCCTTTTTGCTCACGTGACGAATTATAACAGGCGTGCCTGGGCGTCACAGAGCCCACTAGTTGTGTCAGGGGCTTCCAAAAACACGGTTTCTCTCGAGAAATAACGGTGCGGTTTGTGAATTGTTAAGATGCAGGAAAGGCCTCCTGAACAATAACTGTACGGTCGGCTAATTCTTGTGCAAAAACCCACCATGGACGAAGTGCCTCTGGAGAAATCACCGTGTGATCAGCGTTTAATGAGGCCAAGGCCCGCGGACGGGCAGCGTTTCACAGGAGGGGTGCATCAGGAGAAAGTGTGCATCCAGGCCCTGCACGGTGTGAAAGTGGACCACTCGACCACGCGATGGTGTGAAGGTAGACAACTCGTCCAGGCTGGGGTGTGAAGGTAAACAACTCTACCAGGCTCTTCTTATGTGAAGGTAGAAAACTCGACCATGCGAGGGTGTGAAGGTAGAAAACTCGAACAGGCTGAGGCGTGAAGATAGAAAACTCGACCATGCGAGGGTGTGAAGATAGAAAACTCGAACAGGCTGAGGCGTGAAGATAGAAAACTCGACCATGCGAGGGTGTGAAGATAGAAAACTCGAACAGGCTGAGGCGTGAAGATAGAAAACTCGACCGTGCGAGGGTGTGAAGATACAAAACTCGACCATGCGAGAGTGTGTAGGTAGACAGTTCGACCAGGCTGGGGTGTGAAAGTAGACAACTAGACCAGGCTGGAATGTGAAGGTAGACAACTCGCCCAGGCTGGGGTGTAAAAGGTAGGCAACTCGACCGGGCTGGAATGTGAAGGTAGACAACTGGGCCCAGGCTGGGGTGTAAAAGGTAGGTAAAACCCCGAAGCCTCGGACGTAAGGAGACAACTCGGCCCAAAAAGGGCTTTTTGGGTCAGTAGTAAAAAGTAAAAGAAAAAAACCCGGGCGGTTATGCAACTTTTGGCAAAGGAACTGCATTTGTAAACTTTGTTAAAAGAGAACTGCGGTTATGTAACGGTTTTGTTGCACGGGAACTGCATTTGTGAAAGTATTTGTTACGGAGAAATACAGTTGTGCAAAGTTTTGTTTCCAAAACCCTGCATTTGTGCAGTATTGTGACAGAAATGCAGTTGTGCAATAATTGTGTTTCCAAAACCTGCAGACGCAATTACACGAACGCAGCAGCACACACTCTGCGCACCACCCCCACACACACACACGCACACGCACACGCACGCACACGCACACGCATCCCCCCAGCCCCACCCCCACACGACACAACGCAACACAACACGCACGCACACAGCACCCGCCGCACAGCCCACCCCACACGACACACAAACACAGACACGACGCACACACACACAAACACCACACACACACACACACACACACACACACACGCACGCACGCACGCACGCACGACCCGGGTGCCGGGTTGGACAACCCAACAGTCAGCACACTGCAAAGCCACGCTGACACCCCTGCCGGGTGGTGGTCTCATTCTGCCCGATACGTGTTGAGGGGATGTGTTCACTGGAGGGATGTGTTCACTGGAGCGATGTGTTCACTACTTACCACACACCTCACTTGCTGCCGGATCTACCCTGTGGTCCTGTGTCTGCCTTGAAGATGCTGCCTTGTCTTCCGCCGAAACACGCTGTGCTTCATCATCATTTACAAACGTACGCCACGTCCGGAGTATGGGGATGACCATAGTCGCGCCGCCTGTTCTGCTTCCTCCGACTGACGATCCACCCAGCTCTTTTGCTGGGTTAGAAAATAAGAGAGACAGACAGCAAAGCGGTTTGGAGTGGGTTTCGTCTCACACTGTGACAGCCGTGCAACGACTGTGGCAGCTGATGGAGTCTTGTTGGTCGAGCATGATGCGTGCAAACACTACATTGGTGTCAATGACAGTATGCCGTAGTATATGGGCGCATGCACTGTTATCGATGCCGTTATATTCACTCTCAGAATTGAATTCGTGCGTGTGTGGGTAATTCTCCGGCCACTGTGCTTGTGCTTGTGGGCCAGACAAAACAGTTTTTGTGGAGAAGGGTTTCGGGTCTGGATGTCTGCTGACATGCTACTTCGAGGCAGGAGGCCGTGAATACCCATAGCCGTTTGGTGAGACCCTTGATTAGGTCTTCACGCAGAAACAGATCACCCCCATGGCAAAGACTCCACTGAAAACATTCGAGATGCTGCAGCTCTGAAGATAGATTTTAAAGAGGAATGCTCAAAATGAAGTATTCAAGGAGTGGAAATAAATAAAGGTTTCACTAAGACTGTTTGCAAAGTGGACATGTTTGCATGCACATGGACAGTGTTCTGTTACGTGATCTGAGTTTACCCTAATGTAGCCTTTTCGCTTTGGCTTCCACGCAGTTCTGAAATCGTGCACGACTCGAGGTTCTAGACTGCGAATATCAAGGGAACTTCACTTGGAGTAGTGTTGACACCGCTGTATCATCTGATACGCGTTCTGAAAAAAAACACGCATGAGACAAGTCCCTCCCCTCCAAGCGAAACGCACTACGCATGTCTGCGTGACGTCAGATTGCATATCGTCAGATGACGTCACCGATTCAGTCTGGATTGAACTCAGGGGTAAATGTACTCTCTCGAGTTCAGATGAACGTCGTTGCTGTGACTTTGCATGGTAACTCCCATCCTAGTGGGTTAGTTTGACGTCGCTTAAACAGAACATACAGATTTTCTGTGTTTGAACATTTGCTGTTGGTAGCGTACTGTCGTTGTTATTCTGAGAATCATTGTTTGTTATTTTCATACTGTCTTGTAATACATTGATTGCGTATGTTTGGAATGATCTGTAGAATGAACTGCTGGAGACATAAGGTAATGTTTTATTACTAGAAGACTTCGTTTCATTCACTTGTGCTGTCGGTCATTTTAGAAAATTGCACAAAATACGTTCAGGAGTATAAAGTCCTCCTTTAACTTTGGTGTTCCGTGCGGTGGTCGGTGAAGTGTTCAAAGCGGACATTCCGTTTACAGGCGCCTGGCGATTGTGGGCAATATACGCTTGAACCTTTGTGAATTGTTCATGATGTACACTCAAGCGCCTGTAGTTAGAATCTGATGTACGCTCAAGCGTCTGTAGATCGTGTGTGGTGTAGGCTTAAACGTTTGTAGATCTGATTTGTTGTATGTACACTAAAGGGCTTGTGCACCCTGTCTGAATAATCAGGTGTGGACTTTTTTGTAAGGTGTGCATTGAAGCAAATGCGGATGGCGTGCGATATACAGTTCTGCGCTTGTGCATTGTGTGTTCACTACTTACTACACACCTCACTTGCTGCCGGATCTACCCTGTGGTAAGTGTATTGTGTAAAACAGACACCCCAGCGGTTGTGTGTCGTGTAAACAGACACCCCAGTGGCTGTGTGTCGTGTAAAGCAGACACCCCGGCGGTTGTGTGTCGTGTAAACAGACACCCCAGCGGTTGTGTGTCGTGTAAACAGACACCCCATGGGTTGTGTGTCGTGAAAACAGACACCCCAGCGGCTGTGTGTCTTGTAAAACAGACAACCCAGCGGTTGTGTGTCGTGTAAATCAGACACCCCAGTGGTTGTGTGTCGTGTAAAGCAGACACCCCAGTGGTTGTGTATTATGTGTTGTGTGTCGCGTAAATCAGACACCCCAGTGGCTGTGCATCATGTGAAACAGACACCCCAGTGGCTGTGTGTCGAGTAAATCAGACACCCCAGCAGCTGTGTACCGTACCTATGTGCTGTACTCTGAAAAGCCAGTGTATTTCATGTGATGTACATTTAAGCATCTGTGGATGGCGTGAGAATTTCACACAAACGTCTCTGAACTGTGTGTGGTGAACACTCGAACGTAATGTGGACCATGTGTATTGTACACCCAAGCCAAATGTGGACCATGTGTATTGTACTTCCAAGCGCAGCACAGATCCTGTGGTGTACTTTTAAGCGAAACAGGACTACTGTGAGGTGTTTAATCATACGCAACGTGACTCCTGTGTGATGTACACTCTAGCGCAACGTGACTCCTGTGTGATGTACACTCTAGCGCAACGTGGCTCTTGTGTGTTGTACTCGGATTTTGTTGTGATGTACAAGAAACCGCCTGTTGGTTTCACATCAAGCGCCTGTGAATCGTGCATAATGTACATTCAATCGTTTGCACATTGCATGCGCTGTATACACGATCATTTGTACACCGTGTGTAATATCTTCCCCAGCGTCTGCAGCTCGTGTGCGATGTATATACTCAAGCCCCTTGTGGGTCAAATTGCTGTACACTCAGGCGCATGTTGTTCAAACTGATGTACACTCAAGCGCCTATAGGTCAATGTGGTGTGCACCGTGCGTCAGATTGATGCACACTCAAGCGCCTGTGTCGTTCCTCTGCGTTAAATAGATTGAGACAACATATTTCACCTTGTTTACTTACTGCCTAGTCATATCACCTTCAATGTTAAAGTGACAGGGTGATGTCAGCATTTCAGTTCCAGATGCTTAACGTGTTGTACTGTCACAGTACGTGAGGCACTGTGAGCAAGCCACACTGTATAGTTTACTTGATGCCCTTGATGTGACCATTATACTTTCGATAATGTATAAACCATTCTGTGTCGTTTACTTGATACTGTGCAGTATGGCAGTATTTCGCACAATGCCAATACACCGTATTCTGTCTTTATTTTATGTTGTGCCATGTGGCAGTCCTTGAGACATTGTCAGTATACCATACTATGTCGTTTGTTTGATTCTATACTGTGTGGCAATACTTGAGACAATGTCAGTAAACCACACTATGTCATTTACTTGATGCTATGCCACGTTTTTGAAAGTGCTTGAGATAATGTAACAACGCCTGTTGAAGCCGTTTGTTTAATCAGTCACGTGGCACGATTATGTAGAGACAGCATCCAAAGATACTCGCGAATGCCACGCCGGGTTATTTGCAGTCCATTGGGCAATGTAAGGATTGCAGCTGACTAGCTTCCCCAGTGAAGGGTCGTGTCACTTTCGATCCTTGAAACACTGCCCGTATAATTATTCATTTCAGTTTTCAACTTACGTTGTATGAGACTGGCGGTGTTAAAGTTCGTGGCTACCCAAAACGTGCAGTTTGAGCTGCCTTGGCTGTTTGCCTCAGCATCATGACGCCTGCCGTTGGATGGGCGCGACGCAATGGGCCCACTCACTGGCATCAGCAATATTCTAAACCAGTTAACGCAGTCCACCGTAAGGCCTGCTAAGAAACGGTCAGGACAGAGTTTAGTCTGGCTTACTGGGTCCAGCAGGTCTTTCTGATCGACTGGACGAGCAACGTTTCTTCTCCACAGACAACAACGGCAGGAACGTACTGAATAGACCACGATTAAAGTATCAAAATAAATACGACGCATTATAATGATACATTCCCTTCCCGCTTTGATTATTTCACTCAGACTAGGGACGCTGTAGACACACTGTCTTTACGCAATCAGGCAAAAGTTAGCAAAGACTATTATAGACCTGTCTTTGCAGTTCCCCACACAGCATATTGTCAAGGGCGTGAATTATGCGCCAAGACAGTGCACTCCACCCACACCCAGCCGCTAGGACAAGCACGGAGAGTGATTGCTCTTCGTAACTGGCTCAACGGCTATCGAGCTAATCGTATGAAGAAGGTGCACACGTATGTGATGTCCTTGCTAAGAATGAGAAAGAAAGAAAGACGAAGAAGAAAAGAACTCAAAGACGGAATGTCCAAACACATAAAAGGTTAAAAAGAAGGCTAAGTATTCCTTTTAACCTGTTATGTTTTAGAACGCTAGCATTCTTATTTTAGTTGCCTTTTGTTTGTTGTTCGTTTTGTTTTGTTTCCAAGACGAAAGGGAATGATGTATGATGTCAATATGACGGGTCTTCCTTTTGATCACACACTGTGTATGTTTATGCCGTGTTCCTGTTGGTATCAGTGAGGAAGAACTAGAAGGCTGAGCCAGTCTAATCTGAGGGATATGCAACAACTGTTCTCACTCTTTTCAGTGGGCCGTAAGAAGGAATCCGTGACCTTGGTATGTACTGTACTTGACTGAAGTAACCTCACACACACACAAAAACAGGTCATAGTTAATTGTTTTAAGAGCAGCATGCTAGACTGTCTTGTAGGTAAAGGTCGAGCAGGGAGAGCGAATTTGTGATTGATTCACAGTTGGTCGGCGGCCAGTACATCCCGTGAAAGCGAAGGGGGACGTTGTCAGACTGATCGTTTTGTAAGCAAACAGTTCAGCGGTTGACCTTTGCTGACATACTCGTGTGAATCTTCCGACTTGATGCTGCTAATCAGATGGAGGCAGTGTCTAACACGTTCGAACAGCGTAACACCTGTTGGTTAGCGCATGTCTGGATTATGTTATAAAATCCACACAAAAATACCCTTTAAAAATGCCGTTTGAACTGAGACCTCTTTGTTAGTTTCTTTCAGTTAGTAGCTTAATAATAATAATAATAATAATGACTCTTATATAGCGCTATACCCCGTAAACATTTACAAGCTCGCGGCGCTGAACATTATCAACATCAAAATCCGCTTGACAATCAAAAATGTACAAGTACTATAAATGTATACATCAATATCAAAATTGACGAAAAAGCCAGGTTGAAATCAAATTATTTATTTTATTTTTTATTTATTTTAAAGTGAAGAAGAAGCAAATTCGTACTTCGATATTAAAGCATTTCACACACACTGAAATAATCACAAACACTATAAAATAATGCATATATTAACATCAACATGACAATCAGAAAAAGCACAAATACTGTCATGACAATCAGAAAAGCACAAAATAATACTGTAAATACATACATCAACAATAAAGCGTGTCACACACAGCCACCTACTATATGATTACACACAGACACCTGCACACTCACACTCCCCTCCTCACAAGCACACGCGCGCGCGCGCACACACACACTCACGCACACACACTCGCACACACACACACACACACACACACACACACACACACACACACACACACACACACACACACACACTGTTACACGTACCACACTAACACAAAAACATACACACATACACACATATACACACACACACACACACATACACACACACACACACACACACACACACACACATACACACACACACACACACACACACACACACACACACACACACACACACACACACACACACACACACACACACACACACACACACACACACACACACACAAAGACACACCACACACACACACACACATACACACACAGAGCTTGCTTTTGTTTGTGTGTCTGTGTGCTTATCTGTGGTGGGAAGAGGGGGGGAGGGGGGAGGGACAGTGCAGTTTGGGTGGAAATAATATGTTATTTTATTTGTTGTCTTTGTTGCTGTTTTCATTTTGCATAAACGAGAAGACCTGTATTTGTGCTGTGCTTCAACTGTCAGAAAACGACACAGAGGATGTTCCTTGCTTCCTTCTGTCTGTCTTCTTCTTGTCGTTTTTGTGTGCTTTGCGTTTAGGGAGTAGGCTGTGTGTATGCCTGTGTGTGTGTGTGTGTGTGTGTGTGTGTGTGTGTGTGTGTGTGTGTGTGTGTGTGTGTGTGTGTGTGTGTGTGTGTGTGTGTGTGTGTGTGTGTGTGTGTGTGTGTGTGTGTGCGTGTGTGTGTGTATGTGCGTGCGTGCGTGCGTGCGTGCGTGTGAGGACAAGAATAATCACAGGTGAAACTGCAAGTTTGTTGTAATCTTCCGCCCAATGAGCTGGTATCGTGGCAACGAGCTGCGGCCCGCCGCGACACTGATTTCCTGCAGCAGTGAAAAGTGGACTCTGGAGACCCGGGACGATTCATTATGGGGCGGCTTCCAGCACGCCACGCGTAGCCTAACTTAGGCTGACCGTGCCCACGTTGTCGCTGCATTCCAGCGCGGAGAAAAGCTCCAATGCTCCTTACTGGGCCCGTGAGCTTGAAGAGTAAATAACCCCTTTAACAAGTTGTGTGTATCTTCTAAACAGTGACGACACCTAAAAACTCCGCTTGTGTGAAGCGCAAATACGCCTATCGGACCCGCCTAAACGCGTTTAAATTTATAGACTCATTTTGTTTTTGTTTTGCTTTTAAGCAGCCCGAAAGCCGTCTAAAAATGGTGGCTGTGATGCTGCTGTTATCGACAGAGGGTGTTACTGAATTAAGAGAGGAAAAAAAAAAAAAACTTGTAAGGAGCAATGCCGTCTCATCTACCACTGTAGACCATACTAAAAAAAAAAGAGAGGAAAAAATGGATTCACGCATTAAAATACATAATCAACACACACAGTGAAGAGGAGATAGGAAAATCTCGAATGGGAAGGGGTCATTGGGTCACTGGTATCTGGTACAATCGCAATCTTTGAACTTTGAACTTGGGCTGTTGTCACGCTGTGTCCAATCAGCTTTGAGTTTTCGACGTCAGGCGCGTTGCATTGTTGGTAATGAAATGGACGTTGCCGATCTCCAAATAAACACAAGCCAGTAGCGATTTATGAGTCTATTATTGAGAACTAGAGCATATGGAAGGACAGCGGGACTTAGGGACTCTTCAGCAAATCGGGATTAGGGGCTATCCGCCTTTAATTTCACTTGCTGATCATACAGTACATATGGGCACTGGTAGATCTTTCTAAAAAACATTAATCTCTCTCTCTCTCTCTCTCTCTCTCTCTCTCTTCTCTCTCTCTCTCTCTCTCTCTCTCTCTCTCTCTCTCCGTACCCCTCTTCCCCTACCTTTCTCTCTTCGCAAACGAACCTTTCAAGCTAGCTAGGTTGTACCGTGAATCCTGCGCAAAACATTTTTTAAGCTGTAGCAGATACGTTTTTTTCTCTATAAAAATGGTGGTATGCTAAAGCACGGTGTCTTTGTGACAAGTGTTTAGAACTCGGTCAGCAGTAGCAACAACAGCAGCGAACAAAAGAAAAGAAAAGAAAAACAAACAAACAAAAAACGAGATTTTCAAAGGCTGCTTTTCACTTAAGCGTGCGAGTCTTGCCGAAGCAGCCTTCCAGAAACGGAGCAGAATTAGATTTAATTGAATAACAATTTGTGAATAATATGGGATAGATGATCCAACGGGCAAGAATGGAGTGGATTGCTGGGGTGGACTGGGTGCATTGCTGCAAGACACTAGAGAGAGAGAGAGAGAGGGAGAGAGAGAGAGAGGGGAAGGAGAAAACAACAACAAAAGAGTGCACGTTTTGTGTGTGCTATTTGGTTCAGATCAAAAGACACAGAAGGTTAATAAAAATAAAAATAAAGCCTATTTTTCTTACATAATACCAAATAATGCACATTTTCAATGGAAGCATCTTTGGCAGACCACACACCTACAAATGGAAAACTCTCACAACTCAGCTGGCTGCAGAGGATGTAGTTCTGACAACTTATACATTGTTGTGATTGAAAGTGTAGTTACTTTTTAATCATTTCAATGTGTATAGTTATTTTGGTTTAGTTTAGGTGTTTGTGTGTTGTTGCCACTTCTTCTTCTTCTTCTTGTCCTCCTCCTCCTCCTCCTCCTTCTTCTTCTTCTTCTTCTTGTCATCCTCCTCCTAATTCTTCTTCTTCTAATTCTTTTGTCCCCTTCTTGTGTGTGTTGTGTGT
>JABMCL010001016.1:705000-712500 GCA_018857735.1 Alviniconcha marisindica
TGTGGGTCGGTGGCGAGGGAGCTGCCATCTTTCTCCTGTCTGTGGGTCGGTGGCGAGGGAGCTGCCATCTGTCTGTGGGTCGGTGGCGAGGGAGCTGCCATCTGTCTGTGGGTCGGTGGCGAGGGAGCTGCCATCTTTCTTCTGTCTGTGGGTCGGTGGCGAGGGAGCTGCCATCTTTCTTCTGTCTGTGGGTCGGTGGCGAGGGAGCTGCCATCTTTCTTCTGTCTGTGGGTCGGTGGCGAGGGAGCTGCCATCTTTCTTCTGTCTGTGGGTCTGGTGGCGAGGGAGCTGCCATCTTTCTTCTGTCTGTGGGTCGGTGGCGAGGGAGCTGCCATCTTTCTTCTGTCTGTGGGTCGGTGGCGAGGGAGCTGCCATCTTTCTTCTGTCTGTGGGTCGGTGGCGAGGGAGCTGCCATCTTTCTTCTGTCTGTGGGTCGGTGGCGAGGGAGCTGCCATCTGTCTGTGGGTCGGTGGCGAGGGAGCTGCCATCTTTCTTCTGTCTGTGGGTCGGTGGCGAGGGAGCTGCCATCTGTCTGTGGGTCGGTGGCGAGGGAGCTGCCATCTGTCTGTGGGTCGGTGGCGAGGGAGCTGCCATTCTGTCTGTGGGTCGGTGGCGAGGGAGCTGCCATCTGTCTGTGGGTCGGTGGCGAGGGAGCTGCCATCTGTCTGTGGGTCGGTGGCGAGGGAGCATGAGGACATACTTGCTGTCTTTGCCAACAGGGCATGGAAGCTGCGATTGTCTTTCTCGTGTGTCAGTTGCCGTCTTCATTCCCTTATTTGAGATACGGTTTCCTTACATTCTCTCCATACGATTGGCCTTTTTCGTCATCTCTGTGTGGGTGAGTTACTGTCGATCTTCATGCATTTTCTGTATGCGAGTTGCCGTCTATATGATTTCTCGGTATGCGAGTTGCGGACATCATGATTTTTCGGTATGCGAGGTACGGTCTTCATTCTCGGTGTTTGATTTGCAGTCTTCATGCATTCTCTCCATATGCGTTGCCTTTTTCGGCATTTCTCGGTGTGTGAGTTACAGTCGATCTTCATGCATTTCCTGTATGCGAGTTGCCGTCTTTATGATTTCTCGGTATACGGTTTCTCGGCTATGTTCATTCTCGGTATGTCAGTTATACGTGAGTTGCAATGCTCATTCTCAGTATGTGAGTAGCAGTAGCAGTGTTCATTCTCGGTATGTGAGTTGCAGTGTTCATTCTCGGTATGTGAGTTGCAGTGTTCATTCTCGGTGAGTTGCAATGTTCATTCTCGGTATGTGAGTAGCAATGTTCATTCTCGGTATGTGAATTGCAGTGTTCATTCTCGGTATGTGAGTTGCAGTGTTCATTCTCGGTATGTGAGTTGCGGTGTTCATTCTCGGTATGTGAGTTGCAGTGTTCATTCTCGGTATGTGAGTTGCGGTGTTCATTCTCGGTATGTGAGTTGCAGTGTTCATTCTCGGTATGTGAGTTGCAATGTTCATTCTCGGTATGTGAGTTGCAGTGTTCATTCTCGGTATGTGAGTTGCAGTGTTCATTCTCAGTATGTGAGTTGCAGTGTTCATTCTCGGTATGTGAGTTGCGGTGTCCATTCTCGGTATGTGAGTTGCAGTGTTCATTCTCAGTATGTGAGTTGCAGTGTTCATTCTCGGTATGTGGGTTGCGGTGTTCATTCTCGGTATGTGGGTTAATTCACAGTGTTCATTCTCGGTATGTGAGTTGCGGTGTTCATTCTCGGTATGTGAGTTGCAGTGTTCATTCTCGATATGTGAGTTGCAGTGTTCATTCTCGGTATGTGAGTTGCGGTGTTCATTCTCGGTATGTGAGTTAATTCGCATTGTTCATTCTCGGTATGTGAGTTGCGGTGTTCATTCTTGGTATGCGAGTTAATTCGCAGTGTTCATGCGTTATCGGTACGTGAGTGGCGGCCTTCATTCTGGCGGTAAGTTGAGGATGAGTACAATGACATGCGGCCTTCGTTGTGTCATCTTCGTGGACTAAAACGGGTACATGTACAGTGTCATGTCGGCAGGACGGGAAACAAGATCTGTTGTGCAAAGCTGGTGTGCCACTTGACAGAGAGCTGCAGGAAGGGGGGACGGCCTTGCTGCATCTTCCGTCCCAGCTGGATGTCTGAGGACAATCCCGGAAGGCTCAGGAAGAAGAAGTGCTCCTCCTCCGAGTGAGGCCGGAACAACCTGAGCATGACGGTGTGGTGTAAGCATGTGGACAGTCTGATGCATGCAGACGGTTCCTTCCGGCTCTTTTTCATTCAAGCCCCTGAACTCGTCTGGCCTCCCTTCCGCAGCTAGTGCGCAGTTCAGCTTGGCACACGGACATTGCACAATGCAGATTGTCTCCCCTCCTGTGGTTAATCATGTCCGTCGTCATAACTATCTGTATGCCCTGCAACCGATGAGTTACGTAATTTACGGTCCTGACGACGTAATTGCTTTCATTTCTAGTTTGGTGTTGATGTATTCTGTTCAAACTGAATGGAGTACTTTATTCTTCGGATGATTGAAGTTCTCTGGTCGGGTGTTTGTTTATTGCGGTTTTGTTTTTGTTTTTGTTTGTTTGTTTTCTTGATCATTCCAACGAAATTCTGAAGGAAACATAAAGCTTATTAGCCTGTTTTGTTACACGTAAAACGCAATCTCTCTGTGTGTCTCAGTCTCTGTCTGTCTGTCTGTCTGTCTGTCTCTGTCTCTGTCTCTCTCTCTCCCTGCTGTTTTGTTTGTCTGTTTTTTCAGTTAATTAATTGTGCATGCAGCAGCTTGCACAGATAGGCGGAGAGACAAAGCCTGTTTCAAGACACCTCTGCGTGACATCGTACCGTGAATGTCCTCTTTTCCTTTTCGCTTTATTGGCTTTTTTTGTCGCTGCAAGTGCAACAGCTGGCGCGGGTCACGGATAAGCGAGGAAAGTTGATCGTGCATTTCAGGAAGCAGAGACCAGTCTTTTACGAACTACTGCGCTAACACGGGGACGGGTGGAGAGGCTGTGTGTGTGTGTGGGGGGGGGGGGGGGGGAGGATACCGAAATAAGAGTTGGCACAGAAAGCTACCCCCGGAGAAAAGCAATCTTCCGCTGCTCCAGCCACAGATGGAACCCGCGACATTTCAGTTATGAGTTCTGCGCTCAACCACTGAGCCACATCCTCCTAAGTTTGTGTAGCTTTCGGTCAGTGTTTCCGTGCGCTACTTCCTGTTGCATGATTATTTGTAGATGCTGAAAATTGTTTCGATGTTTGAAATGCACAGTAAAATACAATCGTTCTCATGGGTGGTACTAGTTTTGTTGTTGTTGTTGTTTCCCAGATGGTACTGTACAGTCAGCAGATGCCACTGCCTTGGTTCGCTAACTGACGTCAGTTTCACACTAGATGCTGCTGACGTTGTCAAACGTCATCGGGTGTAGCTCCAAGATTCACGTCAGTCACCGCATAGTGCGACATTGCACACCACTGCATAGTGCTGACGTCATCAAACGTCACCTGGATTGGATTGGCCTTTTGATGTCTTGAGTGTCAGTGACGCCACTTTGACACGAGGTGGCGCTGCCGTCAGCAAATGTCACGTGGATCGGTTTGACTCCCTGGTTAGCGTCATGAGGTCTCACGATGGTTGGTGCTGTCGTCGACAGACATATGACGTTATCAACAGTCATATGAAGCTTTCGCTGTTTAAACTCATAGAAAGGTAATGCTTGGAACCTTTCTTAGGATTTTTTATTTGATGGGAGACAAAATGAACACTGGTCCGGTCGTTTCATTTTATCACGGCCAGAATGCGATCCCATAACCGATCCGTTCCAATGACGTTTTCTTTCTATCACCAGTTGGAAACTGCAGTCATCTAGATCCCGTCCGACCAGGGAATCGCTTGAAAGATCTCAGATAAAATCCTAAACGAAGTGAATTTAGAAAGGCGACATGATACTTCTGTGATCAAGATTTGAAAGTGTAGCTGATGTAGGGTCAAGATTTTATTACCTCTGTCCCTAGAACACAAAACAAGCAGTAAAGACAACTGATAAAATCGCATGATTTGAAACTGAGCCCAAGCTCGTGGGACATGAGATAATACAAATTGGTTGTGCTATGTGTCTGTGTGGAGTGGCTGTTCTCTATGGGTACTATGTCTGTGTCGAGAGGCTGTTCTCTATGGGTACTATGTCTGTGTCGAGAGGCTGTTCTCTATAGGTACTATGTCTGTGTGGAGTGGCTGTTCTCTATGGGTACTATGTGTCTGTGTGGAGTGGCTGTTCTCTATGGGTACTATGTGTCTGTGTGGAGTGGCTGTTCTCTATGGGTACTATTGTCTGTGTGGAGTGGCTGTTCTCTATGGGTACTATTTTCTGTGTGGAGTGGCTGTTCTCTATGGGTACTATGTCTGTGTGGAGTGGCTGTTCTCTATGGGTACTATTTTCTGTGTGGAGTGGCTGTTCTCTATGGGTACTATGTCTGTGTGGAGTGGCTGTTCTCTATGGGTACTATGTCTGTGTGGAGTGGCTGTTCTCTATGGGTACTATGTCTGTGTGGAGTGGCTGTTCTCTATGGGTACTATGTGTCTGTGTGGAGTGGCTGTTCTCTATGGGTACTATGTCTGTGTGGAGTGGCTGTTTCTATGGGTACTATGTCTGTGTGGAGTGGCTGTTCTCTATGGGTACTATTTTCTGTGTGGAGTGGCTGTTCTCTATGGGTACTATGTGTCTGTGTGGAGTGGCTGTTCTCTATGGGTACTATGTGTCTGTGTGGAGTGGCTGTTCTCTATGGGTACTATGTCTGTGTGGAGTGGCTGTTCTCTATGGGTACTTTTTGTCTGTGTGGAGTGGCTTTTTCTCTATGGGTACTATGTGTCTGTGTCGAGAGGCTGTTCTCTATGGGTATTTCGATGGCTATGTTGTATCATTGTGTCATGCACTCGCACTGTGAGACTGTTCCCCGTGATTTTGTCGAATCGAGCCGCGTTGTATGACGCAACCGTGTGGGTGGGTTGTGTCGTGTCGAAGTGTTGTGTGTCTGGGTTGTTCTGGCTGTCGTGTGGTTGTGTCGTGTGGCAGTGTGGTGTGGTTGTGTGGTGTGTTTGTGTGATGTGGTTGTGTCGTGTGGCTGTGAGGTGCGGTTGTGTCGTGTGGTTGTGTCGTGTGGCTGTGTGGTGTGGTTGTGTTGTGTGGTTGTGTGATGTGGTTGTGTCGTGTGGCTGTGAGGTGTGGTTGCGTCGTGTGGTTGTGTCGTGTGGTTGTGTGGTGTGGCTGTGAGCTGTGGTTGTGTGGTGTGATTGTGTCGTGTGACTGTGTCGTGTGGCTGTGAGGTGTGGTTGGGTAGTTTGGTTGTGTCGTGTGGCTTTTGAGGTGTGTTTGTCGCGTGGCTGTGAGGTGTGGTTGGGTAGTTTGGTTGTGTGGTGTGGTTGTGTGGTGTGTTTGTGTGATGTGGTTGTGTCGTGTGGCTGTGAGGTGCGGTTGTGTCGTGTGGTTGTGTCGTGTGGCTGTGTGGTGTGGTTGTGTTGTGTGGTTGTGTGATGTGGTTGTGTCGTGTGGCTGTGAGGTGTGGTTGCGTCGTGTGGTTGTGTCGTGTGGTTGTGTGGTGTGGCTGTGAGCCGTGGTTGTGTGGTGTGATTGTGTCGTGTGACTGTGTCGTGTGGCTGTGAGGTGTGGTTGGGTAGTTTGGTTGTGTCGTGTGGCTTTGATGTGTGTTTGTCGCGTGGCTGTGAGGTGTGGTTGGGTAGTTTGGTTGTGTCGTGTGGCTTTGAGGTGCGTTTGTCGCGTGCATGTAGTTTGGTTGTGTCGTGGTGTCGTGTGGCTTTGAGATGTGTTTGTCGCGTGGCTCTGGGGTGTGGTTAGGTAATTTGGTTGTGTCGTGGTGTCGTGTGGCTGTGAGGTGTGGTTGGGTAGTTTGGTTGTGTCGCGTGGCCGTGTCGTGTGGCTGTGAGGTGTGGTTGTGTGGTGTGGTTGTGTCGCGTGGCCGTTTCGTGTGGCTGTGTGGTGTGGTTGTGCGGTGTGGTTGTGTCGCGTGGCCGTTTCGTGTGGCTGTGAGGTGTGGTTGGGTAGTTTGGTTGTGTCGCGTGGCCGTGTCGTGTGGCTGTGAGGTGTGGGTGTGTCATGTGGCTTTGAGGTGTTGTTTGTCGTGCGGCTGTGTCGTGTGATTGCATGGTGTGGCTGCCAGGTGTGATTCTGAGCTGTGGCTGTGTCTGGTGGTTGTGTCATGGGGTGTTACGTGTGGACATTGTGGCACGGCTTCCACAGCATGGAGCTAGCTGCTTCTCCGTCAAACATTGACGCCACGCGAGTACAGTGCGCGTATGCCATGACTGTCATGTGGAAATCATGTGAAGAATCAATCGTCCATGTCAGTGCATTTCAGGAGTGGCCATTGTGGCTGGTCAGTCTGAATTCACATCAGTCCTTCATTGCCAAATTCAATCCGTTTCAGAAATAATCCATTTGAATGCATTTCAGGACTGGTCAGTTAGTACGCGTTGGGCAACAGGACTGGTCAGTCGAAATTCACTTCAAGACTGAACAGTTTGATTGCTGTTCAGAAAACCCCACGTGAATGCTTTATCGGGCTTGGTGAGTTTGAGTTCATCAGGTGAATGACAGGTCAGTGTGAGTGAACTTCACGGCTGGTCAGTTTGATTGCTGTTCAGAAAACCCCTCGTGAATGCTTTATCGAGCTTGGTGAGTTTGAGTTCATCAGGTGAATGACAGGTCAGTGTGAGTGAACTTCACGGCTGGACAGTTTGATTGCTGTTCAGAAAACCCCTCGTGAATGCTTTATCGGGCTTGGTGAGTTTGAGTTCATCAGGTGAATGACAGGTGAGTGTGAGTGAACTTCACGGCTGGTCAGTTTGATTGCTGTTCAGAAAACCCCTCGTGAATGCTTTATCGGGCTTGGTGAGTTTGAGTTCATCAGGTGAATGACAGGTGAGTGTGAGTGAACTTCACGGCTGGTCAGTTTGAGTTCATCAGGTGAATGACAGGTGAGTGTGAGTGAACTTCACGGCTGGTCAGTTTGAGTTCATCAGGTGAATGACAGGTGAGTGTGAGTGAACTTCACGGCTGGTCAGTTCCAAACCATTTCAGTTTCGGTACTTTGGGTCCATGATCCGTGACTGAATGCATTTTGGTACTGATCAGTTTAAATGCAGTAGGCCGAGGACTGAGAATTTGTACTCTTTACACGACGAGCAAGTTTGAATGAATGTCACTCTTAATGAATCTGATTTTATTTACATCTGGTCAGTTTCAATGCACTTCATGAATAGTCTATTTAAATGCAATTGGGGACTTTCCAGTTTGAATATAATTCAAGGTTGATCAAAGTGAATGTGACATGTATAAGTTTGAATATATTTCAAGGTTGATCAAAGTGAATGTGACATGTATAAGTTTGAATATATTTCAAGGTTGATCAAAGTGAATGTGACATGTATAGTTTTGTTAATTTAAATTGCGCTTCACGAATGCTAGGGGTCAGGGCATGTCGTGACTTTTCAGTTTGAATG
>JABMCL010001016.1:717500-725000 GCA_018857735.1 Alviniconcha marisindica
ACCTGTTTGCCGAAAGGCGTCTTCTCCTCCACTTCCGGCTGGCTGGCCTTGAACTCTGCCCCCGCCACCACCCGCACCCCACCCGCCTCACTCTCCGGCTTTGCTGAAGCTGGGGCTCCCAGCTGCCGCTCGCTTTCCCCTCGACCGAGCACGAATCTGGCGTGGTATGGAGTGAAGGAGGGCAGTCTCAGCGCCACGGACACGAGGAACGGTAGAGATGACGGACTGTCGCGACGACCTGGGTGATCGGAGTCTGTAACGGGCGGACGATGCGCTTGAACCCGCGGGCTGCTGTTTCTAAACCGCTGCTGCAGCTGTCTAACTCTTCCCTGGCTGGTGGCCGGCTTTACCGACTGGGCTTCCGGTAGAGCGGGAGCTGGCCCAGCTGTTGGACCGGAGACGTCACGGTGGTGTTGAAACGGCTGAATGACTGATCCGAAGAAATGCTGGCTGTGTTGGACATGCTGAAGACTTGGCTCCCGCCCGAGGTACCGCTGGTGTTGATGAGAGTCGTGACTCAGCTCTGGATGCTCCGTCTCCAGGCGAGACTCGGCGCGGGGACTGGAACTGACATCGTGCCCCAGGGAGACGGCTGTGGGACGTGTGGCGACGGAGGGGCGTGGCTGAGCGGGTTCGCTTCCAGTATCGCTGGACGGGACTCTAGAGCTATCCTTGTTGGTCTCTAGCGCGTCTTCACCCTCGGAACTGGGGCTGCTTTCAGAAAGTCCTTCTGACAGTCCTTCCCCGGGTCCTTTCGCGGGTCCTTCTAACAAAGTTTCTTCCTCTCCTCTCACCGGACCTTCTTCCAGTCCCTCCACCCAGAAGAAAGGTCCCACCCCAGGCTGGGAGTGGTCAACGATCAACGTTGGCAAGTCCAGATACCCTAAACCGCTCGGTGCCTTCACCGCCTGGTCAGTGACGACCGGTGGATTCTTGGATACGGGTAGATGCCGCTCACCGCTCGTGGTGACGTTCAGGTCCATAGCCACAGCCGACATGAGGCCGCCATCTGCATGCTGTTGTTCACTGTCCTTTCCGTTGAGGTCGCCATCTTCATGTTGTTGTTCACTGTCTTTTCTGCTGAAGTCGCCTTCTCCACCTTGTTGCTCACTGTCCTTTCTGTTGAGGTCGCCATTTCCATGTTGTTGTTCACTGTCCTTCGTGCTGAGGTCGCCATCTCCACGTTGTTGTTCACTGTCCTTGCTGCTGAGGTCGCCATCTCCACCTTGTTGTTCACTGTCTTTCGTGCTGAGGTCGCCATATTCAGTCTGTTGCTGACTGTCCTGTCTGTTCGGGGTGTGGCCTGGTCTAGAAACCAGGGAATACTTGAAACCCGAGGTCCATCTCGGCGCCATGACGGTGTCTGGCCAGTTGTCCGTGAAGAAGGCGGGATCCAAGTTTTCGTTGTTCATTTGTGGAGGTCGCTTCGGCAGCAGGTGCTTGCTGTGTTCCGTATGAAGGGCATTAACCGGATGTTGCAGCACAGACTCAGCAGGAATGGCATTAACCGGATGTTGCAGCATAGACTGGGCAGGAATGGCATTAACCGGATGTTGCAGCATAGACTGGGCAGGAAGGTCATTAACCGGATGTTGCAACGTAGACTCGGCAAGAAGGGCGTAAATCGGATGTTGCAGCATAGACTCGGCAGGAAGGCCATTAACCGGATGTTGCAGCATAGACTCGGCAGGAAGACCATTAACCGGATGTTGCAGCATAGACTCGGCAGGAAGACCATTAACCGGATGTTGCAGCATAGACTCGGCAGGAAGGCTGTTAACCGGATGTTGCAGCATAGACTCGGCAGGAAGGCTGTTCAGAGGATGTTGCAGCATAGACTTGGCAGGAAGGCCATTAACCGGATGTTGCAGCATAGACTCGGCAGGAAGGCTGTTCAGAGGATGTTGCAGCATAGACTCGGCAGGAAGGCCATTAACCGGATGTTGCAGCGTAGACTCGGCAGGAAGGCTGTTCAGCGGATGTTTCAGCCGAGGCGCCTCGATTCCAACTGCTCTCGTTCCGGAAATGTGTTTGACGGGAACACCAGTCCCGAGCATGCTGCCTTCACTTTCTCCGTGGTGCTCACCATCGCCCCTCGAGTCGCTCTTTCCTCTCCAAACCGAAGAGCTCCGCTGACCACTGGGACGAGTCCCAAACATGTGGCGGTCTCCGGGAAACTGCGCGTCCCCGGTTTTTCCCACCATTGCGGTCAGCACAGGCAGGGGGACAGCACTCTGTGGAGGCGTGCGAAGTGTGCCCGCGGTGACGGGCCCTGAGTGAGAGCGGGGTGCGCTCCCCTGGAGGTCGGTGGGCAGAAGGGGGCGCCTCTGTCGCCTGAATGCGTCCCCAGGGGCGAGGAGGCGGGCGTCAGTGTGCAGATGGAGGAGAGCCGTCAGGAGGAACAGGCGGGATCCTCTCTGGCGAGGAAACATCTGCACGCACAGAGGGACGAGTGTGTACAGGAATCAGCTGGAATGTGTAGTATTGTTATGTCGATATTGCAGATTACGTGAAATAACATCTCTGTGGGCCACACACGCAGGCTCTTAATCACGTACCCACCCACCCCGCCCACCTGTGTGTGTGTGTGTGTGTGTGTGTGTGTGTGTGTGTGTGTGTGTGTGTGTGTGTGTGTGTGTGTGCGTTTTGTTTGTTGTTTGTTGTGTGGTGTGTGTGTGGTGTGTGTGTGTGTGTGTGTGTGTGTGTGTGTGTGTGTGTGTGTGTGTGTGTGTGTGTGTGTGTGTGTGTGTGTGTGTGTGTGTGTAGTGTGTACGTGCGTGCGTGCGTGCGTGCGTTTTGTTGTGTGTGGGGTTTGTTGGTGTGTGTGTGTGTGATGTGTGTGTGCGTCGTTTTTTGTTTTGTGTGTGTGTGTGTGTGTGTGTGTGTGTGTGTGTGTGTGTGTGTGTGGGGGTGTGTGTTGGGGTCGGTTGTGTTTGTGTGTGTGTGTGTGTGTGTGTGTGTGTGTGTGTGTGTGTGTGTGTGTGTGTGACCTATCTACCTTACATTGCACGAAAGAGACTGACACAGTGTGTAATTTAAATGTAGTTTATTTGTAGTTATGTTATACTGTTGTGTGCTGCATGAATGGAATGTCACAAAGACATATTTTTATGCACATTTTACTGTCATCGGCAAATAAAATATTCGTGTAGCGAATTCAGTCAGTTCAGTTTCCTTTTTTTTTTTTTTTTTTTAATGGACTCGTGGCAGCGAAAACATATATACTGCCCTGAATTGAACAGATAGAAAAAAAAAAATGAAAATCGTAATCATTATCCGTCTGTTGCTAACTCCATGATTACTTTCGTGTACACATGTGATTTGCCACAGCAGCAATACATACAGTCACAGTCACTTTATTTATGGGCATCCGAGTGTCTGAGACACTGGTCTAAGGGACGAAACTCTAGTTTTGCATCATTGACCATGCGTACCAGTAGTTGCTTCCCCTCTAATTAAAAAAAAGTTTTTAGTCTTTTATCTTTTTTCAGTCGTTACATAATCGTTTTGAACTGCATGGTGCATATTTGATGAAGCAAAACTCATCTGGTTGACGTGTCGGTTGACCGGCTGACTGAGAGATCATTAGCTTTCCGCTTCTTCAATAATGGTTGAAGTGTTGCTTTACGGCCACAGAAACCGTACGTTTATTAGGGACGGGAGCCCAGGACGTCCACCTCCACTTTCACACAGCTCCTGAGCTCTGCCGCTTCTTCAATCGGCGTGAAATGATAATGATGGCCGTCTCGTCCCCTCCGGTTGGCGGAGCAGCATCGCAATAAGGGGAGAAACTCTGTAAGTTCCGATTTTTTTCCTCTTCCGGCAAAAGGATTATTTCCCTTGAAATCACTGCCGTCACAAAGAACAGAACACTGGTCGGTCTCTTCCAGAGGTCTATTTGAAAAGGTAATAATAATAATAATGATGAAGATGATGATGATGGTGACGATAATAATAATAATAATAATAATAGGGAAATTTGTTAGCGCCCTACACATCGGCAATATTTTTTACTGCTCATGGCACGTGCAGTAGCAAGAACAATGACGTGTAACAACGTAAAATTGAAGTTCTACACTCATCCATTTCCTAACACACACACACACACACACACACACACACACACACACACACACACACACACACACACACACGCACACACGCACGCACGCACAGTGCGCTAGCGCGCATTCATGCATGTATGCACGCAAACAGGCGCGCGTTAGTGTAATACTCACGCACCAATACAGGGTGTGTGTGGGAGGAGGGCGGCAGTTATGAACAGCAGCGGAAACAAAGAAATTTGTGACTTAGGTCCATGGGCTGAGGAGAATAGTGTTTTGAACTGGCGTTTGTTGCAGCATAGCGTACAGAGTGTGGGAGTTTAGGTCATGTGACAGGGCCCGGATGGGGGAAAGTGCGTTGTCCTTGGCACTTTCTCCTCTCCTTTGGAATCCGAAACGCGCGGGTGTCAGCAGAGGAACGCAATGAACGGGATGGAATGTAAAGGTGAAGCAGGCCAAACAAGTAAGGCGGGGCAGTTTTTTAGACTATGTCACAGCGCATGGAAGAAACTTTAGATTCAATTCGTTGAGTTATTGGAAGCCAGTGCAGTTTAGCCAAAGATGGTCAAGCGTGAGTACGTCTAGAGGTCTTAAAAAATGAGTCTGGCAGAAAAAAATTGAACCTTTTGAAGTTTTTCGATGAGCTGTTGGGGCATTCCTGACAAAAGAGAGTTACAGTAGTCAAGACGTGACAATGCCAGGGGTGTGACATGGGTTTTGGTAGCCTCACCTGCTACGACATGCGACAACATGTGTAACTGAGCTCTCCAGGTAGGTAATCTGACACTTTTACTGACTTCTTGTTTCATCGAGAGCTTTTCATCGAAAAATCATGCCTAGATTTTGGACTGACTTTTAGAATTGAATTTCATTTTGACCGATTTCGATCGACGGTTTGATGGGTTTTGACGATTAATAGGCAGTGCTTCAGTTTTTTTCGTTGTTCAGTTGTAATCTATTTTACGTCATCCAGACTTTTACATCAGCTACGCATGACTGGGATTTGTAATCAGTCCGAGAACGAAGATATTTCCGTACAAGTGGCTATCATCGGCATATTTACTATGGGAGACTGAATGTTTGTCAATAATGTGTAAGTGCGGATGTGTATATACAATACACTAAGGTTCAGTTCTCTATCCTATACTATTTCTTCTACAATATTATTATAGAAGAAATAGTATAGGACAGAGAACTGAACCTTTGGGTACACCATAGCGGAGAGTGGATAGATTTGAACTGTAAGCAGAAATGGATACCGTTTCCTTTCTTTCGGTCAGACAGGATCGAAGGAACGAAAGAGCGGATTTCTGTATTCCGAACGCATGTTCGAGCCTATGGAGGAGAATGCTGTGATCGATGGTATCAAATGCAGCGCTAAGGTCTAGGAGAGTGAGAAGGCCTTTGACCATCATCACTGGCAGTGAGGAGGTCATTCAGAACTCTAAGTAAGCGCAGTTTCAGTGGAGTGACGAACACGATAAGCTGATTGAAATCGAGGCCAAAGTTTGTGCTCAGATGGTCAAGTAACTGGGACATGACAACCTTCTCCTACCACTTAGGAAAGAAAGATAGATTTGAAAGAGGATCAAGTGATTTTTTGATTTTTTTTTCAATAGCGGTCTGATGATTGCAAGCACGTTCAAATCCTGAAATCAGTGATTCATTTACAAGATGGGTTAGCGCTGGAACAACTTCATCAGAACAATTTAACAAAAAGGATGTAACGGATCGGGTCCAGCTCACAGGATTCAGGCGCCATATTTTTCAAAAGAGCACAAACAGCTGTCTCGCTCACAACATTAACCTGGGTCAGTGGGTCGCCAGAAAAAAAGTTGATCAACCATACCAGAAGGGGCAATGCTGGCGCAGTTGTCAATATTTTGTCGTATGATGCTTACTTTCTGAGAGAAAATCAAATCAAATCTGAGGAAGCTTATGAGTAGATACTGATGATGGCAGCTGTGTATGTGTTTGTCACAGAGAATAATTCTTTGCATGTGGTGGATAAGATGATCTTTGCGCTATAAAAAGCAGTTTTAGCGCTATCAACAAGGCGAGTCATCTTATGCTTACCAGCATTCAGTCAGTGCGTTAGTCAGTCAGTCATTTACTACATCCGTAAGTCACTTAGGCAGTTAGTCATTCATTTAGTCAGTCACTGTGTCACATATTTTGTCAGCCAGTTAGTCAATCAGTAAATTAATTAGTCAGTCATTTAGTCGGCCAGTCGGTCAGTCAATTAATCAGTCGACATTTAGCCAGTCTGTCACTTAGTCAATCAGCCAGTCAACCGGCCGGTCAACAAGTCCACCAGTCAGTCAGTCAGTCAATCAGCCAGTCAATTAGCCAATCAGTCAGCCAATCAGTCAGTCAGTCGGTTAGTTAGTCAACATCCATGCAGTTGAATATGTCGCGTGCCTGCAGCCAAGAGAAATGCAGTGAGTAAAACCAAGAAGACAAGTTCTGTCGCCTAAAGCAGCACAGTACCAAGGCTAGACAATATCATGCAACACACGGCACAGTGCTACACGCACTCCTACAGGCCATACAACACACAACACAGTGCTACACGCACTCCTACAGGCCATACAACACACAGCACAGTGCTACACGCACTCCTACAGGCCATACAACACACAGCACAGTGCTACACGCACTCCTACAGGCCATACAACACACAGCACAGTGCTACACGCACTCCTACAGGCCATACAACACACAGCACAGTGCTACACGCACTCCTACAGGCCATACACCCAGCCACAACAGCACAGTGCTACACGCACTCCTCAGGCCATACAGCACACAGCACAGTGCTACACGCACTCCTCAGGCCATACAGCACACACACAGTGCTACACGCACTCCTGCAGGCCATACAGCACACAGCAAAAGTGCTACACGCACTCCTGCAGGCCATACAACACACAGCACAGTGCTACACGCACTCCTGCAGGCCATACAACACACAGCACAGTGCTACACGCACTCCTACAGGCCATACAACACACAGCACAGTGCTACACGCACTCCTACAGGCCATACAACACACAGCACAGTGCTACACGCACTCCTACAGGCCATACAACACACAGCACAGTGCTACACGCACTCCTACAGGCCATACAATACGTCACAGCAGGATTCGAAGAAAGTATGTTGAGAAGCAAAATAATATATTGCTATATCGATTTATAGAGTGCGAGTGAGCACGCGCGAGTGTGCGCGAGCGTACACACACAACACACACACACACACTCTCTCTCTCTCTCTCTCTCTCTCTCTCTCTCCTCTCTCTCTCTCTCTCTCTCTCTCTCTCTCTCTCTCTCTCTCTCTCTCTCTCATAAATAAATAGAAAATGAACAAAATTATATAAAAAGGAAAACTACAATAACCAAAACCAGATCATACAAACAACAAACACATGATTAAC
>JABMCL010001016.1:742500-747500 GCA_018857735.1 Alviniconcha marisindica
TTATTAGTATTATTAGTATTACCACATAGCTAAACACCTATGACGCTCTCCCAAGGACAAGGCGCACATCACCTTTCTCACTGATCGCTCAACTGTCCCTGTGGACAATGCTGCTGAGGGCAATTCCGTGGCGGCCTAGCTGCCGGCTGTGCCTGCTTTTGCCGAGAGAAAGCGCTCATGGACGTACAGGGGCAAGATCCGAACATAATATAGAAGGTTCAAAAGAACGCTGTTTATTAGGACAAAAACACAGTCTGCAAATTTTCGGGGTATTCCCCTTTATCAAGCTACAGAACGACACTTAAAGAACAGTTAAAGCTGTTCACGTATATAGGCGAAAGAAAGGGTCTGTCTCCTAGCTGTTTGCTCGTTTAGCATCACAACGCCATACAACGCGACTCCAAAATGTGTCTGAGAGCTGAGACTGAATGTGTCTGAGAGCTATGACTGAATGTGTCTGAGAGCTATAACTGAATAACTGGGAGGTTGTACCATCTTGTGTATTTTGTGAACAAAGTTGGCCTATATGCCCAGACTAGTGCATTTTTTCCCCTTTTATTTTTTTTATTTTTTATTTTTTAATTTAAAAAAAAAGTATAATGCAGATCCTGTGCATGAAATAACACTCCCAAAAGTCCACAGTTGGTTATGAAATCAGCGTTACTTCAAACAGCGACTCGCTGAAAGCAACTCCCTTACGGCACCCGCATGTCACAGAACTGTGCCTACCAAGCTTCCCGCCGAAGACACATTACGCGCCCAAATCAGGGGACTATTGTGTAAGAACTGATAACGAGAAAAGTACAAAAACACTAAAACTGATGAAAACTTGAACCGTTTTACTTTATTCCGCAAAATATTGCGAAAGAATAGTCCAGAAATAAGGAAGTTGCGGTCGTTCAAGGACAGTGACTGTACAGGTGATGTACAGGTGATGTACAGGTGATGCACAGCTGATGCCGGAGTCAAAAAAGCAGGTGGCGCCAGGAGCTTCTGCATTCCAGAACTGCCGAGGCTGAGAATTTGAAAGGAGCTGATTTTGTTCTTCTCGTGTTTTGATTTAGTAGCCTGTGCTACATTATAAAGTTTTAGTTCTGTCATAGTCCGCCTTACTCCAAAGGGAGTTAACACTGTGCGTCTGCTCATTTCAAGAGGGGCGAGTCACCATCCCTGCTGACTACAAAGGCGACGAGTCCACTATATAGCCATCTGCTGACTAAAAGGAGACGAGTCAACGCTATAGCCATCTGTTGACTACAAAGGAGACGAGTCAACTCTATAAAAAAATCTGCTGACTACAGAGGAGACGAGTCAATCTGCTGGCTACAAAGGAGACGAGTCGACTCTAACCATCTGCTGACTACAAAGGCGACGAGTCCACTATATAGCCATCTGCTGACAAAAAGGAGACGAGTCAACACTATAACCATCTGCTGACTACAAAGGAGACGAGCCAATCTGCTGACTACAAAGGAGACGAGTCCATACTAACCATCGGCTGACTACAAAGGAGACGAGTCCATACTAACCATCGGCTGACTACAAAGGAGACGAGTCCATACTAACCATCGGCTGACTACAAAGGAGACGAGTCCACTCTATAGCCATCTGCTGACTACAAAGGCGACGAGTCCACTCTATAGCCATCTGCTGACTACAAAGGTGACGAGTCAACTCTCTAACCATCTTTCAAATAGTTTAAAAAATAAAAATCAGACAATTTCTTGCCTGCTGCAGGACTTCGTAGTATTTTTTTTCTTATTTGCTTCTTTCATACTATTTTTTCTTCATCGTCTTTTTCTTTGTTTTTTATTCTTCCAGAGAGACAGACAGACAGACAGACAGACAGAGACAGACAGAGAGATGTAGAGACAGAGACAGAGAGACAGTCAGACAGACATACAGACAGAGGCAGAGAGAGAGAGAGAGAGAGAGAGAGAGAGAGAGAGAGAGAGAGAGAGAGAGAGAGAGAGAGAGATTAACTGTTTTGGCCTCCTCGTACGCTTGCCTTCCAGAAACGAAACGCTATGTGAAAATGAAGAAGTCGTTTTCGTATCGTGTATCCTGTGAAAGAGTACGCCACACCATACTGGTTGCCATCTGACAGGCGGGGACTCCCCGCACTGGACATTCCAGCAGGTCCGGCTACAGCCAGTCTGTCGTCAGGCCAGGGATGGTCATGACCACCAGTCTGTAACGTGCTGTGTTTGCTGTCACGTGTACAGTGCACGCGCAGCTGACCACACACACACACACACACACACACACACACACACACACACACACACACACACACACACGCACACACACACACACACACTGTGTGCAATTCGTAATGTGTGTGTGTGTGTGTGTGTGGTGTGTGTGTGTGTGTGTGTGTGTGTGTCTGTGTGTCTGTGTGTGTGTGTGTCTGTGTGTGTGTGTGTGTGTGTGTGTGTGTGTGTGTGTGTGTGTGTGTGTGTGTGTGTGTGTGTGTGTGAAGAAGAAGAAAGCGTTCACAGCAACAGCAGCAGGAGCAACAACATTAACAGCAGCGACGACAACAACAAGAGCAACAACATCAATTACAGATATAGCAACAACAAGAGCAACAACATCAATAACAGATATAGCAACAACAACAGCAATCACAGTAACCGCAGCAAAACAACAGCAGCAAGAACAACAGAAGCAGCAACATCAATATCAGCAGTATCAACAGCAACAACAACAGCAACAACAACATCAATAACAGCAAAACCAACAACAACAACAGCAACAACAACAACAGCATCAACAACAGCATCAGTAACAGCAAAAACAGCAGCAGCAGCAGCAGCAACAACAACAACAGCAACAACAACAACAACAACAGCAACAACAGCAGCAACAACAACAACAACTGCAGCAACAACAACATCAATAACAGCAACAACAGCAGCAGCAACAACAACAGCAACAACAACAACAACAGCAGCAAGAAGGCAAGAGAACGATCGGGAGACCTGCAGGACACAGTACAACGGTGAAGCTGTGTTTGACGACTGCCCTTAACGGAGGAGCTGCCGGACTCTCTCTGTGATCATTAATTTGATCTCTGTGACCACGCTGATGCCCCTCTCGTCGCTACCTTGTCAGATGGCGGTCACGAACACAGCTGTTGGCCCTCTAACTTGTCATCGGTCGTGACAGTTGATGAACATACGAATACATTTGTGTCATTGGGGACAAAATGGGGTCGGCCTGGATCGGCCTGGATCAGGCAAGCTACTGTCAAGGGGGTGCCAGCAAGAAATATTCATGATCTGTGAGAGAGAGAGAGAGAGAGAGAGAGAGAGAGACAGACAGACAGACAGACAGACAGACAGACAGACAGACAGACAGACAGACAGACAGACAGACAGACAGACAGACAGACAGACAGAGACGAGACAACAGACAGAGAAGAGAAGGACGAGACAGAGAGAGGGGGGGAGAGAGAGAGAGAGAGAGAGAGAGAGAGAGAGAGAGAGAGAGAGAGAGAGAGAGAGAGAGAGAGAGAGAGACAGACAGACAGACAGACAGACAGACAGACAGACAGACAGACAGAGCGAAACACAGACACAGACACAGACATAGACACAGTCAGACAGACAGACAGACAGACAGACAGAGAGAGACAGAGAGAGAGAGAGAGACAGAGACGGATATAGACAAACAGAGGAAGACTTTCGACAAACCGTCTTTGATAATAATAACAATAATCATCATCATCGTCCTCGTCCTCATCATCAACGTCATACTGACAGCGGAAATGAAAAGACAGAGAGAACCACACTGATCACTGATACAACCGTAGGACTGGAGCTGGGAAGAAGTAACTCACGGCATAGAAGATGTTGACGCAGACGATAAGGCCGACGATGAAGGGAATGGAGCCGGACACGTCAGTCCGGCCTTTGTCCACCATAGCGATGATGCAGAACAGCAGCAGGAAGGTGATCATGAACTCCGCCATCAAGGCTTGCTCTGACGTCACATCCGGGGGCGGGAGGAGCAAACCCAGGTTACCGATTTTGGATTCCGGTGTCACAGCTTTCAGCAGGGCGGCCCCTGAAACCGAATTGTGTGGGTTATTTGACAGCGATCTTCCTGACGCTGGTAATAATAGTAATATTTAAAGTATTTATGCAGCGCAAAATCTTGTCCGGGGAGACTATTCTGATCGCAAACACACACACGCACACGCACGCACGCACGCACGCACGCACGCACACACGCACGCCCTCCCGCACGCACGCACGCACACACACACACACGCACGCACGCACGCACGCACGCACACACACACACACACACACACACACACACACACACACACAGAGGCGCCCCGCACAAACGAGCATATTGACTATATAAAACTCAATTGACTGCCAATGTAAGCGGATAACCAACTAAAGAGCAAGATTGCAGCGCGGAGCGGAAAACATGGCAGGTCTATTGCTTTGAGCAAATCCACGCACCACACCAACAATCTGGGGGTGGGGGGATTATATACCAACAATCTAAATCCCCCCCCCCACCACACATCCTCACCACACACACACACACACCACCAGCACACACACACACACACACACACACACACACACACACACACACACACACCACACACACACACACCACACACACACCACACCGCACTCTCTCTCTCTCTCTCTCCACACACACACACACACACACACACACACACACACACCACGCACGCACGCACGCACGCACGCACGCACGCACACACACACACACACACACACACACACACACACACACACAAACACACACACACACATGCACTGGGATTTGGACACAGCTAGACCTACTGCACGTCAAAACCGACATTGGATAATGAACGTCTGGCATAACGCCAACAAACCCGTCCAGATACCGACCCACAGTACACATGGGCTGGGAACGTCGGTGTAGCGTGACTGCAAAAACTACCGCTGCACGAGCAGTCTGTCTGCAGAAGACCGTCACGCAGT
>JABMCL010001016.1:757500-760000 GCA_018857735.1 Alviniconcha marisindica
ACTACCAGAAGAAGAAGAAAAAAAGTTGTTGTTTTTCTTTTCTGTATGTTCCCTATCTGGTTCAGATTATTCTGTTTTTAATCTGACCACACCACACCCTGTTGCAAACTTCTGCGACAAACAGCCAGTTTGGGGAATTTGCAAAGTTCTCAACAGAGGGTACCGTCATGAATTGACTAATTGGTAAATATATACAAGACCGAAGTAAAAATTAACCATAGGAAAAGAGATGCATTTCCTATCAGTTTCATACATTGGATTGATTAATTTGGGTGCGGTTTAACCACACCTTTCCGTGTTGCATAGTTGTAAAAGATGTCGGATTTTTCTGCCTCGAATTTCGTTGTCATATACGTCAGGTTGGCTTCAAATAACGGCAGCATATGACACAGATGAAAAATGGAAAATTCATTATTCATTCCATCTATTCTATTCATTCCATATCCACGTTGGTTTATTTGCCGTTCGATTTCATCGGACCGTGTTGCAAAGATCTGCGACAAGTTGCAAAGTTCTGCAACTTGGAACTGGTAGACACCGATTTATCTACGACCAATATTAATCTACTGACCGGGCGGCGTGCCTGTTTGAGTGATTTCGCCTTCTTTTTTTCCACCCTTTCCCCGTTTCGATAACTTGATCTAATCTTTTATCTTGGACTGTGTGCTTACCGGGGTTGTCTCATCAGTTTGAATCTAAAAAGACCGACCCAAAACAGGCTATCGAGTGAGAAAAAAAAGGGGAAAAAAGAGCAGTAAAGGCAGTAAAAACACCATCCTGTGCAAACAAAACAAGTCCGCTTAATTTCTTTTTACTGTGTGAAACTCCCGGTTGAAAATCCATACCCTCACCAACCCCACCCATGTTACCTTCGGTTTTTTTTCTTCTTCTCTCACTTAACTTAGAAAATGTTAGAGAATGTTGTAAAGCGTAGTGAGTGTGTGTACACCAGAGAATAGCATTATGCAAAAGTTATCTATTATTATTATTATTATTAAATCACCACTTTTATGATGATGGTGATGATGATGATGATTTATTATAGGTGTTCAGAGACTGTCAGCGCTACCTGCACACACCTTTCTGGTCATCTGCAGGTAACCGTGCTGACGCCAGCGAGTAAAGTTTGTTTGAAACACCACAACTCACAAGCACTCTGCAGGACGTCAAGCGATCGGCAATAAACCATCCGAGCTGACTCAGAACAGCGCACGTTCACAGCGCAGGATGGTGCACCGGATTAACCCGAGGAAAGTCAAACTGGACTGCTTGCCGATCAGCTGAGCGACGTCAGGGAAGATTTATCGTGTTAAAAAAATAATATATATATATTTATAAATCGACTGCATGGTGTACTCAGCGGTTCAGGGACATTCAGACCTACCCAGTAACCATGCTGGATCCGATTCGCATCCGGTCCGGATCGGCTGGGAAGCATTGGCCAGAAGCGGGCCGGGTGATTCTTGCACATTGGCTTGCTTCCGGACCGGATCCGTTTGGCCCAAACCTGACACAACCAGCCGGAACTAAATCGGATCCGGGCTGGTTTTGCACAATTTTATCATAGAACGTCTGTGGAGAACGGAACCGAGTCTGAAAGTGGGAAACTGGTAGTGAACCGGTTGCGTCCTGCCAGAAACCGGGCCAGATGGTTCCTGCACACCAGCTTGCTTCCAGACCAGATGTGTTTGGCCAAACCCTGACCAGGCCATCCAGATCTGATCCGGGTCGGTTTGCACAATATGATCCATGCCTTCTTTGGAAAAACGGAACTGAAACGGATGCAAGAAGTCGGATCTGGCATGTATGATCCGGGCCGATTCTGGCTGCACGCTGGCCGTAATGGCCATAACTGGCCATAACTGGCCATAACCAAAACGCTCGGGTTGGATCCGGCATATTTACTGGGTATGGCCAACTTGGACAAGGTATCAGATTTTGTTCAAAACAACTTGACTTTTGGAAAAGAAGAAATGTGCATCTTGTGACCTCGAGTTGTCCCAAATCGTGTCAGGTTAATGCCATTCTTAGTACAGCTAGAGTTCGCTTGGAAGTAGCCATAGCTTGCACCACCACTTCGCCAAAACATCGCCAAGGCTTTTCTTCCAGGATGTTACATCGCCAAGTCAGCTTGTGCGAAGTCTTGACGATGTGTCCGAAGCTGAGCGCTGTTAAAAAATTATCAGCCATGACCGGGTCGTCGGCCAGTGTCCACTATCATTGGCGGGAGCTGCCTCAAGTGTAATTTTGGTCGCGACAAAAATGTGTTTGTCGCGACAAACATTGTAGTTGTCGCGACAAACATTGTAGTTGTCGCGACAAAAATTGTGTCTGTCGCGACAAACATTGTAGTTGTCGCGACAAAAATTGTGTCTGTCGCGACAAACATTGCAGTTGTCGCGACAAAACTTGTGTCTGTCGCGACAAAACTTGTGTCGCGACAAGTCTGTTTGTCGCGACAAAACTTTTGTCGCGACAATAATGTGCATGTTTTTGTCGC
>JABMCL010001016.1:770000-772500 GCA_018857735.1 Alviniconcha marisindica
TGTGTGTGTGTGTGTGTGTGTGGTGTGTGTGTGGTGTGTGTGGTGTGTGTGTGTGTGTGTGTGTGTGTGTGTGTGTGTGTGTGTGTGTGTGTGTGTGTGTGTGTGTGTGTGTGTGTGTGTGTGTGTGTGTGTGTGTGTGTGTGTGTGTGTGTGTGTGTGTGTGTGTGTGTGTGTGTGTGTGTGTGTGTGTGTGTTTGTAAAAAGAAAGATCAAGTACACAAATGATATGTAAGTAGTTTGCGATATAAGTGGCCACCAGCCCCGTGCAGTGAAGCCGGAAGTAATGAAATTATCAAAGTCCAACGCAACATCTACACAATGTCAAGAAAACCCAAACCCAAAAATGGATATATATGCAATACATACATGTAATTAATAACAGTTCAGTTACTTTCTGTAACACTACAATTTGCGTGGGGGATGCCTCAAATCTGTGTTCGTAGTTCGCCGGCATACATTAGACAACAGCAGGATTACACCACAAAGTCATAACAATGTGATGGGCAGAATCTGCAGGTTGAAACAGACGTGTATGTAACTGAATAGACACGCACCAGTGGGGCAGGGTGCCTGCAAACAATAAACTTACAAGCAGAAACAAACTGTACATACACGTCAAATTTCATAATCTAATTTTGCAGTGGCTACATTCTAAGCTCTAAGCTGTGCTAAACATACTGCGCAACTCTTTCAATGTATTACGTTCGGTGTCATTCAGAATGGTGGTGTTTTCTCCAATCCTGAAGGTATATTTGCGGCTACAATTTTGACCCTGAAGCTTCTGCGGCTTCCAAAAAGTGAACAGGAAGTGGATTCGTCGTCCACACGACACTTACCGTGAGGATAACCACACTCGTCAGAGGGGTCAGTTGAAGAAAGATAGAGAGTCAGTGTCCCGATGAAGGGAATCCGGGAGAGTCCGTATCCCGATGAAGAAAATTCAAGAGAGTCCGTATCCCGATGAAGAAAGTTCAAGAGAGTCCGTGTCCCGATGAAGAAAGTTCAAGAGAGTCCGTGTCACGATGAAGGGAATTTAGGAGAGTCCGTGTCACGATGAAGGGAATTCACGAGAATCCGTGTCACGATGAAGGGAAGTTAGGAGAGTCCGTGTCACGATGAAGGGAATTCAGAAGAGTCCGTGTCACGATGAAGGAAATTCAAGAGAGTCCGTGTCACGATGAAGGGAATTCCGGAGAGTCCGTGTCACGATGAAGGGAATACAGAAGAGTCCGTGTCACGATGAAGGGAATTCAGAAGAGTCCGTGTCACGATGAAGGGAATTCAGAAGAGTCCGTGCCACGATGAAGGAAATTCAGAAGAGTCCGTGTCACGATGAAGGGAATTTAGGAGAGTCCGTGTCACGATGAAGGGAATACAGAAGAGTCCGTGTCACGGTGAAGGGAATTCAGAAGAGTCCGTGTCACGATGAAGGGAATTCAGAAGAGTCCATGCCACGATGAAGGAAATTCAGAAGAGTCCGTGTCACGATGAAGGGAATTTAGGAGAGTCCGTGTCACGATGAAGGGAATACAGAAGAGTCCGTGTCACGGTGAAGGGAATTCAGAAGAGTCCGTGTCACGATGAAGATAATTCCAGAGAGTCCGTGTCACGATGAAGGGAATTCCAGAGAGTCCGTGTCACGATGAAGGGAATTCCAGTGAAGTGTGCTCGTCGTGAAAGGTCAGCCTGAAGCTAATCCAGTGGTAATAAGCCCCTTGTCTCTATCTCTCTCTCTCTCTGTGTCCTCCACACGAGGGCCTGGATCCTAGCTGTTCTGGTTATAAGCAATGACATGTGGGCAGTTTTCTTCTTTTCTCGATCTCACAACAGGTACTTGAAAACAACATTATTTCGACCTACCCCCCCCCCCCCCCACTCCCCCCCCCCCCCCCCCCCCCCACACACACACCATTCCCCCCACCCTCTCCTTCCCGCCCCAGCAACCCTCCTTTGGCTTCTGGCGTTGTTCGTTTTCTCTCGTTTGCTTACGCATTTCACGCTTTCCCTACTTTGTTTGCGTTCTACTTGATTGCCTGCCTAGTAATGCTTCCCATGGGATATTCCGATCGATATCCCCTCCAACCCCCCCCCCCCCCTCCACAAAGCTCCCCCAACCCCACCAGGAAATCCAGCTGCAGCATAGTCGTGATACCAAGTCGTACCACTCGCAAATCAGTCACCTTATGTAATGGCTTCACCCCACGCACTGCTGTGCTGTTTTAACCGTGGACCTATGTATATATGTGCGTGTGTGTGTGTGTGTGTGTGTGTGTGTGTGTGTGTGTGTGTGTGGTGTTGGTGTGTGTGTGTGTATATCTATATATCTATCTATATATATATATATATATATATATATATATATATATATATATATATATATATATTATATATATATATATATATATAATGTCCATGGTTTTAACTCTCACCGCGCATGTAGCATACGAACCCTCAGATTTCAGAGGGAGAGAGACAGCGAGAGAGAGAGAGAGAGGATACG
>JABMCL010001016.1:777500-825000 GCA_018857735.1 Alviniconcha marisindica
CTTCAGTGCTTGTGATGATTTTTATTTATATATTTTTTTAAATGTATCATTTGTATGGTGGTCTTTTGTCTTTGATCAGGTGATGCTACACACTACAGGTACAGCTGCAGTCACAAGGAGATGTCTGGCGTGTTAGGGGAGACTGGGGTGTAGAGAGGAGAAGAAGAAGCTGTGTTCACGTCCCACACAGCTGTGTTCACGTCCCACACAGACTTCATTGCTGCCACAGCCACAATGGCCGGCAAGCGAGTGCTGGCTGACATGGACCCCGACTATGAAGACATAACCAAGGACCAGGCCAAGCGACAACGTATCATTGAAGAAGATGGTACAACTTATGAAATACTTAGTCCAGGAGATATAATATAGAATTCAGTTTGTTTTTCTTAGGGTATTTTTGGGGGGTTTAAGTGTGACATTGTCTGTTGTAAATTTAATGGATTTGTTAATGTTATACATATATTCATATTGTATGGTCTTTGGAAGCATACTAATAAGCTCTCTGAATTGAGGAAGATCACTTGATTGTGAGTACAGAATGTGCTTTGCATCAAATGGACCTGAAATTGCTGGGCAGTATACATTGTTTGTTGCTGTTGTTATGGTAATTGAAGAAAAGAGAGTACTGTGTGAAAAATATCTGAAACAAGAATGTCTGCTAGTGCTAGTGTTCCAAAACAACACCCAAACACATAAAACTTAAAAAGGTTCAAAATAACGCTATTTATTAGGCTAAAACACAACATGCACATTTTCGGGGTAATCCCCTTTATGAAGGTACAAAACAACACTTAAACAGCAGTTAAACAGTTAAAAACAGTTTAAAAAATGAGGACAGTCTTCCGAGCTTCCAAGCATTTGACATGAAATCAACCTAGCTCATCCAAAAACAGACAAGTGGCTTAGCTCTCTGTCTCATTTTTCATCATTTTTTGACCGTTTAACTGTTGTTTTGAAAGTGTTGTTTTGTAGCTTGATAAAGGAAATTGCCCCTCCAGATTTGCATGTTGTGTTTTGTCCTAATAGATAGCATTCTTTTGAACTTTGCATGTGTTTTGATCTGGGTACTGTGTAGCGTGTACTTATCAGTCTTTAGACAAACATTGGTTAATGATAAGGAAAGATAAGAGTCTCTTTCTTAGCTTTCCTCAGAGACAGAAAGGAAGAAAAAAAGAAAGTTAAAAAGGTGAGAGAGAGAGAGAGAGAGAGTGAACAAACAGAAGAAAAGAAGAGGAAAAACAAACGCAAAAGACACATTCTCTAGCCATGAATCCACGGTCATTGGTGTTATGGAGGAAGTTTGTAAATTTGCCTAGTAACTAGCCTAGTATCACTATTGTAGTAATACCAGTAGTATCAGAGGAAAGAAACATTCTGAATCTAGCGCTTCTGCTCAGTCATGTGATGATACTCATAGTCATAGTCATATATTATGTCTCACACCCATAATAGAATGTCAATAGCTGTTAATAAATAATAGACTTTTATAGAGGGAGAATATTTTCTTTTTTTATCAAATTATCTTCATCAGTTCTTGATCATCTTGATGTGTGTGTTTTTGGTGTGTTTTTGTTTTTTGTCCGTTTTGTGCACACAGAAGTTTACCTTGTTTGGTCACTGAGTCATTGAATGAGCAAAACATCATGTACACACGCATCAAACGCAAGGGAAAGTGCCATGATATAGGAAAGTGAATTTGCTTTGATTGTGAGTACAGAATGTGCTTTGAATCAAATGGACCTGAAATTGCTGGGCAGTATACATTTTTTGTTGCTGTTGTTATGGTAATTGAAGAAAAGAGAGTACTGTGTGAAAAATATCTGAAACAAGAATGACTGCTAGTGCTAGTGTTCCAAAACAACACCCAAACACATAAAACTTAAAAAGGTTCAGAATAAGTTCAATAACGCTATTTATTAGGCTAAAACACAACATGCACATTTTCGGGGTATATATTGCTTTCCTTTCCCATTCTTTTCCCCACTTGATCTCACCTGTCCAGGATAGCAATAGCATGATCCCTTCTCATCATTTATTTGAACACTGAACAATCATGTGCATTCCTTCAGAATCAGAAATATTTTTCATGTAACTTTTTTTCTCTCTCTTTTTTCTTCGTCATTTTTCTCTACTATTTCTTGACATTGTGACAAACATGTACTGCAAAGGTGTTGTTTTGCCACCTGATTTCAGCCAAGCAAGCCAGCGTGAAGAAGATAGAGAGGATCGTGCGGACACAGTTCCAGATGGAGATTGAGAACAAGGAGGCTGAAGTGACAGAAGCAGATCAGGTCAGCATTCTGAGTGATAGTCTCATGCTGATGGTCAGCATGCTGTACTGGACTCTCATTGATAGTCTCATGCTGATGGTCAGCATGCTGTACTGGACTCTCATTGATAGTCTGATGCTGATGGTCAGCACACTACACTGGACTCCAGTGATAGTCTGATGTTGATGGTCAGCACACGACACTGGACTCCATAGTCTGATGCTGATGGTCAGCACACTACACTGGACTCCAGTGATAGTCTGATGCTGATAGTCAGCACACTACATTAATAGTCTGATGCTGATGGTCAGCACACTGCACTGGACTACCAGTGATAGTCTGATGCTGATGGTCAGCACACGACACTGGACTCCATAGTCTGATGCTGATGGTCAGCACACTACACTGGACTACCAGTGATAGTCTGATGCTGATCACCGGCACTCTACATTGATAGTCTGATGCTGATGGTCAGCACACTACACTGGACTACCAGTGATAGTCTGATGCTGATCACCGGCACTCTACATTGATAGTCTGATGCTGATGGTCAGCACACTACACTGGACTACCAGTGATAGTCTGATGCTGATCACCGGCACACTACATTGATAGTCTGATGCTGATGGTCAGCACACTACACTGGACTACCAGTGATAGTCTGATGCTGATCGCCAGCACACTACATTGTCATTGATAGTCTGATGGTCAATACACTACACTGGACTTCCACCCCATCAAAATTGACTTTGATTGTGATTTGTGGGTCAAAACATCATCAGATAGACAGGACTATTTTTGGCACCCTGTCCACAAAAAATCCTCAGTGAATCCAAACTACACTGGTTGCTGCAGTTAGAAATTGCGCACATGCTGCACCCTTGTCTTGCCTGTAAGTACACAAATTTTCAAATGGTAGGGTTGTGATTTTGAAACTTAGCAGATAAAGTTTGTTGAGGAACGTTGCAATTTTTTTATTATTTTTTTATTTCTGCATCCATGCAGTTAGTCACAAATGATCAAACACAGTCACAGACAGTTGCAAATGGGCACAAGCAATCCCACACTGATAGCTACAGTAGTCACAAATGATCAAACACAGTCACAGACAGTTACAGACTGAAATGTGATGGTCACAGTCTCAGACAGTCAGCACCTCAGTGCCTTGGACTCTGTGTGCTTAAAAAGTCTGACCTGATTGATAGGTATGGCTATCCACATGTTTGAGTTGGTGTAATGTTGATTATCTGAATTAGTGTCAAGGTGGTTTATTGTATAAGTGTCAAGGTGACTGACTGTTAGTGTTAGGACAACTGTGTTACTGTTACTGTTAGTGTCAAGGTAACTGTGTTAGTGTCAAGGTGACTGTTAGTGTCAAGATCACTGTGCTGGTGTTAAGGTGACTGTGCTTGTGACAAGGTGACTGAGTGTTAGTGTCAAGGTCACTGTTAGTGTCAAGGTGGCTGAGTGTTAGTGTCAAGGTGGTTGACTGTGTTAGTGTCAAGGTGGTTGACTGTGTTAGTGTCAAGGTGACTGTGTGCTAGTGTCAAGGTTGTTGACTATGTTAGTGTCAAGCTGGTTGACTGTGTTAGTAAGTTGGTGTCAAGGCAACTGTGTTGGTGTCAAAGTGGTTGACTGTTGGTGTTAAGATGACTTACTGTGTTACTGTGTTAGCATCAAGGTGGTTGACTGTGTTAGTGTCAAGGTGGTTGACTGTTGGTGTTAAGATGACTTACTGTGTTAGTGGAAAGGTGGTTGACTGTGTTAGTGTCAGGATGACTGTGTTAGTGTCATGGTGGTTGCCTGTGTTAGTGTCAAGTGGTTGATTGTGCTAGTGTCAGGGTGGTTGTGTTAGTGTCACAGTGGTGGACTGTGTTAGTGTCAAGCTGGCTGACTCTGCATGTGTACAGCGACTGCACCAGGCGCGCTGCATGATGGACAGACTGAGGGCGGTGGTCGTGGCCAACTTCTATTCCTGTCTTCAGCAGACCCCTGGGAAGGTTGTACTTTGCTTTCATTCACCACTTCACCTGCAACCATGTCTTTCTTGCTCAGTTCACCTGCAACCATGTCTTTCTTGCTCAGTTCACCTGCAACCATGTCTTTCTTGCTCAGTTCACCTGAAACCATGTGTTTCTTGCTCAGTTCACATGGAACCATGTGTTTCTTGGTCAGCAGCATTCTGCTTATTTTGAAGCTTTCCTTTTTCTTATCTTTTTTTCTTTTTATTTCATTTTTTTTTTTTTACACATGCACTTTTTATGTTGTTTATTTTTATTTATTTGTGTACACAAGCATTCCCACCAATATAATTGTAACACATTTATACATAACGTATATTGTACATACTTCCAAGCCTTCCTTTCCACAGCTCTAAGATTAGCTTTGTTGTGCATGAAAGATAAGAAGACCAGGACAGTAACTGCTAGCACTGGCCATGAACTGATGAAGTGAGCTGAAGGAAATAGAATAACAACAGTGTGCACTAGTTTCTAATGGTGAGTGCAAACATGACACTGTACTGTGTTTTGCGTGTTAATCAGCTTTGGAGTGAAATGGTTGTTGTGGTAAGCTAAGCCAGTGGACAGGTTAGCGCCAGTTTACGCTTGCTGAATGTAGAATGTGGCGGTGCCAGTCAAGGCAGCTTCCTCCAGAGCAAACATCACATTTTGCTTCATGACGCAAGATGCACAGACCTCATTCTGACAGTGAGTGTTATCTGCCTGCGTCAGGTGCAGAGCATGGCCACGGCCCCGCCCCCGTCCATCCACCCCACAGTGAAGAAACACCTGGGCAAGGCACCAGCTGGGGTGGCGGTGAAGCAGGAACAGAGTGATCTCCCCTCCACGCAGAAGTCTCAAACTTCTCTCCCATCCTCTTCTGCCTTGGAAGTTTCTTCCGCTAAAGTGAGTGACTTTTGTACCCGTGTGTGTGTGCGTGCGTGCATGCAGTGTGCTTGTAGTGTGTGTGTGTGTGTGTGCACATGTGTGCGTGCGTGTGTGTGCATGCATGCATGTATATGTGTGCATGCTTCTGTGCCTGTTTGTGTCTGTTCTGTATCTTTACATTTGTGACCCCACTCTGCTCCCCAAACAGAATTCAGCAAGCACCTCATCAGCAGCAGCACCGCAGCCAGTGACGTCAACCACAGCAGCCACGGCCGGTGTTCAACCCTTGAGACAAGAGCAGGAAAGGGAAAGTTCAAGGTTCACAGTGAAGAAACGGATCATTGTGGGCAACGTGTCAAGGTCAGTAACATTTTGACAAGCTTTACTCCGTTAAACCCATTTCAGTGACTTTGACCTATTTTTCTAGATCTTGCAGAATGGTCATATTGAAAGGGAATAGCCGTGTAAACATGCCAAATCCAATTCGCATTCAGTACAGCTTGGCTCGGAAGTGTTGGCCAGAAGCAAGCCTGATGATTCCTGCACACTGGCTTGCGTCCACATCGGATCCATTTGGCCTGAGTCTGACACAGTCAGCTAGAACCAAGTCAGATTCAGGCTGATTCAGAAGCATTTTGGTTATGGCTAGTTACAGCCATAACTGGCCATAACCGAAACACTTTTTGAATCAGATCTGGCATGTTAGCTGGGAAGTAGCATGCAAATGGTCCACACTTTTGGAATGTATTCTGCCTAGGAACATGGAAGTGTTGTCTTATGGTCAGGATGTGTGAAAGTGGAGATGTTTCTGTGCCAGGTACGCACAGGTTCCTGTTCGTGTGCAGTCTGAGTAGTGATCAGTGCTGGTCTATTTGCCTGGGGTACGAATCTAAACACTGGTGCATTTTGGGTGACATATTTCCCAGTTTGTGTGATAACAAACCTCTGGATATATTCATATCTTGCTTTAACTTTCAGTAACTACCTTGTCCCATTTCAGTGTCACAACATTTGGTGTGAAAGTTCTGACAAGACTGAGTTTACACTTGATTGTTATAAAATTATATTCACAAGATTACGTAGCAAGTTTATCCCTCAGGTCAATCCCCATAATGAATGGATGGTTGCTTCTTTATCCCTCAGGTTAATCCCCATGTTGATGGTTGCTTCTTTATCCCTCAGTTTGCTGCTTTATCCTACAAGTTTATCCCCATAGTGATGGTTGCTTCTTTATCCCCCAGGTTTATCCCCATATTGATGGTTGCTGCTTTATCCCACAAGTTTGTCCCCATATTGATGGTTGCTGCTTTATCCCACAAGTTTGTCCCCATATTGATTGATGGTTGCTTCCTTATCCCACAGGTTTATCCCCATATTGATGGTTGCTGCTTTATCCCCCAGGTTTATCCCCATATTGATGGTTGCTGCTTTATCCCACAGGTTTATCCCCATATTGATGGTTGCTGCTTTTTCCCACAAGTTTGTCCCCATATTGATGGTTGCTGCTTTATCCCACAAGTTTGTCCCCATATTGATGGTTGCTGCTTTATCCCACAAGTTTGTCCCCATATTGATGGTTGCTTCTTTATCCCACAGGTTTATCCCCATATTGATGGTTGCTGCTTTATCCCACAAGTTTGTCCCCATATTGATTGATGGTTGCTTCTTTATCCCCCAGGTTTATCCCCATATTGATGGTTGCTTCCTTATCCCACAGGTTTATCCCCATATTGATGGTTGCTGCTTTATCCCACAGGTTTATCCCCATATTGATGGTTGCTGCTTTAGCCCACAGGTTTATCCCCATATTGATGGTTGCTGCTTTATCCCACAGGTTTATCCCCATATTGATGGTTGCTGCTTTATCCCACAAGTTTGTCCCCATATTGATGGTTGCTGCTTTATCCCACAAGTTTGTCCCCATATTGATGGTTGCTGCTTTATCCCACAAGTTTGTCCCCATATTGATGGTTGCTTCTTTATCCCACAGGTTTATCCCCATATTGATGGTTGCTGCTTTATCCCACAGGTTTATCCCCATATTGATGGTTGCTGCTTTATCCCACAAGTTTATCCCCATATTGATGGTTGCTGCTTTATCCCACAGTTTATCCCCATGATTGATGGTTGCTTCTTTATCCCACAGGTTTATCCCCATATTGATGGTTGCTGCTTTATCCCACAGGTTTATCCCCATATTGATGGTTGCTGCTTTATCCCACAAGGTTTATCCCCATATTGATGGTTGCTGCTTTATCCCACAGGTTTATCCCCATATTGATGGTTGCTGCTTTATCCCACAGGTTTATCCCCATATTGATGGTTGCTGCTTTATCCCACAGGTTTATCCCCATATTGATGGTTGCTGCTTTATCCCACAAGTTTGTCCCCATATTGATGGTTGCTGCTTTATCCCACAAGTTTGTCCCCATATTGATGGTTGCTGCTTTATCCCACAGGTTTATCCCCATATTGATGGTTGCTGCTTTATCCCACAAGTTTGTCCCCATATTGATGGTTGCTGCTTTATCCCACAGTTTATCCCCAATCATTGATGGTTGCTTCTTTATCCCACAGGTTTATCCCCATATTGATGGTTGCTTCTTTATCCCACAGGTTTATCCCCATATTGATGGTTGCTGCTTTATCCCCTTTACAGGTTTATCCCCATATTGATGGTTGCTGCTTTATCCCACAGGTTTATCCCCATATTGATGGTTGCTGCTTTATCCCAAGTTCATTTGGTTTATCCCCATATTGATGGTTGCTGCTTTATCCCACAAGTTTGTCCCCATAGTGATTGATGGTTGCTTCTTTATCCCTCAGGTTTATCCCCATATTGATGGATTGTGCTTGAAGTTAGGTCCCACAGAGTGGTTATTGATCGTTGCTGCTTATCCCACAGGTTTATTCCCATAGTGATGGTTGCTTCTTTATCCTACAGGTTTATCCTCAGATGAGGTTGCTTCCTTATCCCACAGGTTTATCCCATATGATGCTGCTGCTTATCCACGGTTTTCCTGCACCAGCTAACCCAACGACCGGTGGAAGTACAATGAGGGTTGTGACGGTGGAAGTTAGATCAGCGCATCGACAGTTTTGTCTCCAAAGTCTGGTTCTTCCTGCATCCTAGCTACAGACCCAACGACCTGGTGGAAGTTAGGTCAGTGAGGGTTGTGACTTGGTGGAAGTTAGGTCAGCGAGGGTTATGACCTGGTGGAAGTTAGGTCAGTGAGGGTTGTGACTTGGTGGAAATTAGGTCAGTGAGGGTTGTGACTTGGTGGAAGTTAGGTCAGCAGGGGTTATGACCTGGTGGAAGTAAGGTCACAGAGGGTTATGACGTGGAAGTTAGATCACTGATCACGTGCAGGTATGCAGATCACATTATTAGTATTAAGTTGATAAAGTACCCATGCACATACCCCGTGTTTCTCATTGATGTACAGAGTTCCAAGGGCAACCTGCTTTGTTCCATCGTTGGCCGGCACCAAGGAATACATTTCCTTGTTCTCTGTGCTTCGGTTCAACAGAAATCCCAGTTCAAAAGTCAACTCAGCACCACACTACTGCACTCAGCCCATGGACTGAAATTGTTTCAACTGCTGTGTATGTGTGTGTGTGTGTGTGTGTGTGTGTGTGTGTGTGTTATGCATGCATGCATGTGTGTGTGCATGCATGTGTGCATACATGTGTGTGTGTATGTATCAATGTCTCTGTGTGTGTGCGCAAATACATGCATATCTGCGTTTTTGTGCAGTGCTCCCCCATTCCATCTGACACGCAGAGGCTGGGGCGTGTTTCCTGTGCGAGTTCAGCTCCATTTTTGGGACCCTCGCAACAAGCGAGTGGACATCATCCACAACCTGAAGGTGAGTCACATTGCACTGTCTGTGTCCAGAGTTCACACTGCACTGTGTCCACAGTTTGTCAGACACCAAAGTGTGTTGCCATGAAAGGGAGGAAACTGCACTGCACTGTCTGTGTCCACAGTTTGTCAGACACCAGAGTGTGTGGCCATGGAAGGGAGGGAACTGCACTGTGCTGTCCGTAGCCACAGTTTGTCAGACACCAGTGTGTGGCCATGGAAGGGAGGGAACTGCTGCATGCTGAGGATATGGCGTTCCAGATGGTTGTGTCCCTTCCATGGTTGCCCTATCAGGTGTTGGGCAGTGAAGGCATATGATTGCCATCTTCATACTGATTGAATAGTGACTGGAGTCTGTCAAGATGGGCAGTTTCCCGCTACCGATCAGCCGTCCCAGAATCTGCTGGTATTGATCCTTCAGAGCTGGGTGATGATAATGGGATTGGATGAGAGGAGGTGCCAAGGCGGTGCTTGCAGTGTATCCCATCAGTTCAGTGGAGATGTCTCAAGATAAGGGGTATTGGGTTCTCAGCAACACTTCTTCCTAACACAGATCTGTCCTCTTGCAACAAACTTACAGGGAAAGAGTGCAGTAGTTTAACCACTTGTTGGTCTTACAATTTAAAGTGTTCCCATCTAACGATTTCATTCTAAATTTGTTTCGTGCTTTTCATTTTTCTTGCAAGTTGACGGTGATATCAATGCTATTGTCACGTCCACTTGCTTCGTATGTATGCACATGAGAAGTAGCGTTGTGTGTGTGCTGCATAAAGTGTGTGAGAGAGTCTGTGTTGTGTGTGTGTGTGCCGCATAAAGTGTGTGTGCGTGTGTGTGTGTGTGTGTGTGTGTGTGTGACTTCAGGGAGTTAGACTCATGTATACTCATAGGAACTATGCTGTGTTCAACTTTTGGACATAATGATTCCCTCCCAAATCTCCCATCATGTTCTTTGTAAAGCACACAGTGCTGTCAAAATGATTGTTAATCTATTAGTGCTGTGTGCACTGTTATTGATCTATTAGTGCTCTGTGCATTGTTATTGATCTATTAGTGCTATGTACACTGTTATTGATCTATTAGTGCTATGTACACTGTTATTGATCTGTTAGTGCTATGTGCACTGTTATTGATCTATTAGTGCTCTGTACACTGTTATTGATCTGTTAGTGCTATGTACACTGTTATTGATCTGTTAGTGCTATGTGCACTGTTATTGATCTATTACAATATTAGTGCTATGTACACTGTTATTGATCTCTTAGTGCTATGTGTACTGTTATTTATCTGTTAGTGCTATGTGCACTGTTATTTATCTATTAGTACTATGTGCACTGTTACAAATCTATCAGTGCTATGTGCACTGTTATAAATCTATCAGTGCTATGGGCGCTGTTATTAATCTATCAATGCTATGCACACTGTTATTCATCTATTAGTGCTATGTGCACTGTTATTAATCTATTAGTGCTGTGTGCACTGTTATAAATCTATGCACTGTTGTTAATCTATTAGTGCTATGTGCACTGTTGTTAATCTATCAGTGCTATGTGCATTGTTGTTAATCTGTCAGTGCTAAGTGCACTGCTATTAATCTGTTAGTGCTATGTGTACTGTTATAATCTATCAGCGCTATGTGCACTCTTATTAATCTATTAGTGCTATGTGCACTGTTATTAATCTATTAGTGCTATGAGCACTGTTATAAATCTATGCACTGTTGTTAATCTGTTAGTGCTGTGTGCACTGTTGTTAATCTATTAATGCTATGTGCACTGTTATAAATCTATCAGTGCTATGTGCACTGTTATTAATCTGTTAGTGCTATGTGCATTGTTATAAATGTATTAGTGCTGTGTGCACCGCAGTGCAAGATCCTATAACATGTCTATGTGCTCTGTCTCAGCTGGATGAAACATGTTATTAATCTATCAGCGCTATGTGCACTGGTATTAATCTGTTAGTGCTATGTGCACTGCAGTGCAAGATCCTATAACATGTCCATGTGCTCTGTCTCAGCTGGACAAAACCTACACGGGTCTACAGACACTGGGAGCAGAGACGGTAAGCACCTCCTTCACTCTGTGTTGTGCTTTCTGGTGTTTTTTGGGGTGAAGCGTTTTGTGACACTGACAGTCTGTAGTGCTTTCTGTCCTAGTAGAATGAAACGCCAGGGTCAGTGGGATGGGTTTCTCTTCTGTCTGACTCTGGGTTCCCCTGCCGTAGCAGTGTACTATGCAGCATCTCAAAAGGCAAAGGTAAAGTACTGAGAGGGATGATTTGTCCTGTGGAGCTGGTACATGTGCATGTGCTTGCACAAGCATGCATGCGCATCTGTATGTCTACATGTATGTGTTTGTGTGTACATGTGTACACATGCATATGTTCACATGCATGCACATTAGTGTGTTGTGTGTGTGCATCCATGCATGTGTGCATGCGTGCCTGCAAGCATGTGTGTGTATGTGCACTTGTGTGTGTGTGTGTGTGTATGTATGTGACTGTGTGCTGGTGCATGCATGCAGCTGTGTGCCCTGATCTACCCACCTTTCCCCCATGGTATTGGTTAGATACAGAGCATCTATAGAATAATGAATCCCATTGTTATCCCTCAGTCTTCTATTTCCATCCTAGTTCTGTTTGTTCCTGCACCCATTTTGAATTTTAAAAAATCCTCTTTAAAAAATTTCCTTCTCTTTTTCAGGTGGTAGAGGTGGAGCTGTATAAAGATCCTGCCCCTTTAAGCTCTCGCAGCCGCCCTCCCTCCGTCCCTGCATTGTCCAGTCAGGTGGTGATTGAGGCGGCCGTCAAACAGGAAGCACAGGATCCACAGCCTGCGATCACCAAGACCACACAGCACTGTCGCTGTGGCGCTGACAGCTGCAAGTGCTTCTGCAGCAACAGAAAGGTGGTTCCAGACCTGTCAGGTGCACAGAAAGGGAAAGGTTCAGCGCCTCTTGACCTGAATGTGACAGTCAAGGATGAGCCACCGGATGAGTATGAAATGGAGGGATGTCTACGCAACAGTGACGTGGCTCCAGCTCCGACTGCGGCATCGCAAGCTTGTCTGCCCAGCCAGCAGAACACAACAGGGGCGCTGGGAGAATCATTCCCTCATTTGGCCAGTCAAGAGACACTTGATACCAGAGTGACTGATGAGGATGCCTGCGGGACGTCTGGAAGTGCAGTCCACAGGAAGGCGGGCGTTGTCAGGGCCAGCGATGGACTCCCATGCCAAAGTGTTGTGTGCAAACAGACTTCTGGTTCAGGTGGTGCCCTGTTTTCACGAGACAGAAAATCCAAACCAGCCCTTTCTGCTGTGTCGCTTGTCAAGGCTTCCTTGCTGTCTGCTGTCGGACCAAAGTCTGGCACAACTGTCAGTTCAAGTGTGTCGTCCGATGCAGCTGCTGCTTCTTGCAGAGTCATTTCCTGTCCACAGGCTGTTCCAGCCAAAGCCGTGTCGCTGCTCCCTGGCGGTAAAGCCAAGTCTCTGTTGAGCGGAGCCCAGGTGTTGAATGCAGGCCAGCAGCCCAGAGGAGGTGACTGTACAGAAACTCCCAACACCTCCGCCCCTCCCATGCAAGTTTTGTTAGTAGACTCTGTTCCACACGCAGGTAAAGGTGCGATGGCAGGTACCAGCCTGCTGGCTTCGGCTACAGCGAACTTCAGCAAAGCGGGCGAAGAGAAGCCGGCAGCTGTAGGGTCATTGCCGCGTCTGCAGGTCACTTCTCAAGGCCTTAAGCCCATCACTCCCAACGGGCAGGCGCGAAAAGCATCAGGCGTGTGCCACGCCGCTTCCACTCAGCTCGCCAGGGGTGGTGCTTCCGTCGCTTCCATGCAGGTGCAAAGTCAGACGGTTCATTCTCAGTCCGTCCATCGTGGAGCATGTGGCGTTTCCATGGACACACAGGGCAGGGGGCCAGCCCCCACGGCCAGCAGCACCAGCAACGCCACACAGTCGTCTGCAGGTGGAATGCGCTCGCTGCTGAACACAGCGCCGCAGCCTGCCATCCAAGCCTTGCTGCAGAGACTTGGGTCATCAGGTCCGTCAGCTGTAGCACCCCCCACCCCCAGCTCAGGGACTTCCCCTTCATCCTCTTCTTCCTCGTCCTCCTCTTTACCGTCTGCTTTGTCCGCATCCTCATCTTCATCTCTGACATCTGCGACTTTGTCTCCGAGAGACTCGTACATCATCGCCAACCTGAACAACCGAAAAGTGTTGATGAGGATTGACAGTTCCTCCTTGAAGGTCATCAGGGATGCAAATTCTTCAGGTCAGGGTTCAGGCAGTGTCAGCTCAGGTTCCTCAGTGAAGCAAAGCACAAACCTTTCTGCCCACCTGAGCACGCCTCTGCCGGTTCAGTTTGCGCTGCAGGTGCAGCCCAGCGCCCCCTCTACCCGACCCGGTTTATCACAGAGCACCGGTGCCAGTTCACTGCCCTCCAGCTTGGCTCACAGAACTTCCAAACCATCCCAACGGCCCCAGGTGGTGGACAGTAGGGGTCAAAGTGCAAAGTCGCTGGCAGGGATGGAGCTCGCCAGGGCTAAAGCGGCTTTGCAGGGGTCTGCCAGCCAGGGTCTGGCGTCAAAGGCCGCCATGCAGCTGGCCAGGCTTAAAGCTGCTATGCAGGAGAAGAAGCTGACGGAGGCTCCTACTCCCAAGTCTCGCTGCGCCCGATGGTTCAGCCAGGGCCTCGGCTCTTCTCTGGTCTCCTTGTTCACTCAGCGTGACGGTGCTGAGCAGCTGAATGGCCTTGCAGAGGATCTGCCCCACAATGCAGCTGTGGAGGTGAAGGTCATTGGGCGGCCAGACGATGAAGCAGAGAAGCGTATTATGGTCCTGAAGAAAAAGATGGAATGTGGCGACTTCACGGTAACGTCCCCTGTGCCGGATCTAAGGTGGGTATCTGGTTTGGTGCCTTAATAAACCAGACTTATTTACTTCACACTTGCGATGTAGACTGGAAGATGAACCCTTCAGAAACTCTAGAAAAATACCTTTCAGGACTTGCTTCACTAAAAGTAAAACATTAAATAAAGAGGATGTTTTGCCTGTAAAAAAGAGTTTTAGAGAAGTCACTCATATCTTTTTAAAGTGGTGGGGGTAGGGGGAGGGTGCCATGGACTAAAAGAGAAAAAAGGGCTAGATGCATGGGCTAAGAAAGAAAAACAAAACCAGCCTGCACATGGCGGCAGTGGGATCACTGTCTGCTTCTGGGTGTGTTTGTGACAGTGAGGAGGATGGTAATCATGGTTGTGTTGTTATGTTGTCAGCAGTTGTACAGAGGTGGTGTGGGTGTGTTTGTGACAGTATGGGAAGATGGTTGTGGTGTAATGTTGTACAGAGGTGGTGTGGGTGTGTTTGTGACAGTATGGGAAGATGGTTGTGTTGTAATGTTGTACAGAGGTGGTGTGGGTGTGTTTGTGACAGTATGGGAGGATGGTTGTGTTGTAATGTTGTACAGAGGTGGTGTGGGTGTGTTTGTGACAGTGTGGAGGATGGTTGTGTTGTAATGGTGTGAGTAGTTGTACAGAGGTGGTGTGGGTATGTTTGTGACATTGTGGAGGATGGCTGTGTTGTAATGTTGTGCACAGTTGAGTTAAAATACAACGGTGGTCTGGGTGTGTTTGTGATAGTGTGGAGGATGGTTGTGTTGTAAATGTAATGTCAACAATTGTACAGAGATGGTGTGGGTGTGTTTGTGACAGTGTGGAGGATGGTTGTGTTGTAATTTTATACAGAGGTGGTGTGGGTGTGTTTGTGACAGTGTGGAGGATGGTTGTGCTGTAATGGTGTGAGTAGTTGTACAGAGGTGGTGTGGGCATGTTTGTGACAGTGTGGAGGATGGTTGTGTTATAATGTTGTACAGAGGTGGTGTGGGTGTGTTTGTGACAGTGTGGAGGAGTACAGTGATGTGCAGTCTCTGGTGAGGGCAGCAGCTCTGCGTCATCCTCTGCTGGCCCCTACCACTGGTGAGTCACAGGTGGCCTGAGAGAGAGACCGAGAGAGAAAGAGACACACAGAGAGTACTTTATAAGTTTATTACACAAGGATAAAGATTTAAGTCCAGATCAGCTTTTTTTACAGATCTGTCCTTGACAAACACAGCAACAGTCAATCTGTCAAACAAGAATACAAATAACTGCAGCAAACTGAAACACATCTTAAGGACAAACAAACAAAAACTAGTACTGTCTAAAACTTTGCAACATACAAACTCGGCAAAGTAAGACAGGTGCAAATCTGATTTTTCAGGAGAGAGAGACAGAGAGACGGAGAGGATCACAAAATCATTTTAAATGAATAAAGGAAAATGACAGAAGAGAGAGAGAGAGAGATTTCCTGGGTTTAGACCGAAATATTTCTTGGGTTTAGAGAGAGAAAGAGAGTGAGATTCTTGGGCTCAGAGTGAGAGAGAGGATGGGATGGGGGACACTCATCTTCAGCAGTATTGTAGAAGAGTCTCCAGCAGTATTGTAGAAGAGTCTCCAGCAGTATTGTAAAAGAGTCTCCAGCAGTATGTAGAAGAGTCTCCAGCAGTATTGTAGAAGAGTCTCCAGCAGTATGTAGAAGAGTCTCCAGCAGTATTGTAGAAGAGTCTCCAGCAGTATTGTAGAAGAGTCTCTCAGCAGTATGTAGAAGAGTCTCCAGCAGTATGTAGAAGAGTCTCCAGCAGTATTGTAGAAGAGTCTCCAGCAGTATGTAGAAGAGTCTCCAGCAGTATGTAGAAGAGTCTCCAGCAGTATGTAGAAGAGTCTCCAGCAGTATGTAGAAGAGTCTCCAGCAGTATTGTAGAAGAGTCTCCAGCAGTATGTAGAAGAGTCTCCAGCAGTATGTAGAAGAGTCTCCAGCAGTATGTAGAAGAGTCTCCAGCAGTATTGTAGAAGAGTCTCCAGCAGTATGTAGAAGAGTCTCCAGCAGTATGTAGAAGAGTCTCCAGCAGTATTGTAGAAGAGTCTCCAGCAGTATTGTAGAAGAGTCTCCAGCAGTATGTAGAAGAGTCTCCAGCAGTATGTAGAAGAGTCTCCAGCAGTATTTTAGAAGAGTCTCCAGCAGTATTGTAGAAGAGTCTCCAGCAGTATGTAGAAGAGTCTCCAGCAGTATTGTAGAAGAGTCTCCAGCAGTATTGTAGAAGAGTCTCCAGCAGTATGTAGAAGAGTCTCCAGCAGTATTGTAGAAGAGTCTCCAGCAGTATTGTAGAAGAGTCTCCAGCAGTATGTAGAAGAGTCTCCAGCAGTATTGTAGAGGAGTCTCCAGCAGTATGTAGAAGAGTCTCCAGCAGTATGTAGAAGAGTCTCCAGTAGTATTGTAGAGGAGTCTCCAGCAGTATTTAGAAGTCTCCAGCAGTATGTAGAAGAGCAGTGTCATGCGGTCTCTAGCCAGAGCTGAGGCACCGTACCTGACGTTGCTGCTTTGTCTGTCTGTTGCACTTTGAACAGGTGATGTAGCCACTACAGAAACTATGTTGGTCCTTTCTATTTTGTGTACCTTGTGACGCTGTTTGGGGGTCTGTTTTTGATGGGTAATTTGACTCCTGCTCTGAGTGCTGAAGAACTGAAATCGTTTTGGTACAGGCGTTGTGAACACTGTGTCAGTGAACGTGGAATTTTTGGGGTGCTCTGTAAGTGTAAATCAGCATTACATGACATTGTATTTGTTACTCATCTGCAGTGTCTTTTGAGTAAGCGTTGCTTCCATGCTGTAATATATCAAGGTTAGGATTGTGTTGTTTGACAGAAAAGGCCGTTCATCCCTACTCTGCGACCACGCTGGAGCACTGGACCAGCTGGCATCCTGCTAAACGCAACGCTGCTGAGGTAAGCACCACTCACAGCTTTGGAGTGCTGGCTTCAAGGGTCATAGGTTTAAGTGTGTCACTGTGTGTGTGTGTGTGTGTGTGCATCTGTGTGTGTGCATCTGTGTGTGCATGTGTGTGTGCATGTGTGTGTTCCATTTTGCCAAATTTCACTTAGCTCCACAGTCAGCTGTCACTCCAAATCACAGCAAATGTTTGAAAGCAAACTGGACACTGACTGACTGACCGAGTTGGATTTTTTTTTTTTTTTTTAACTGTGGTTGACTCACACTCACAGTCACATAAATTCAAAAGGTGAAAAAAGCGTGTTCAGTGTGCCTCACTAGCTCGTGGTCTGGCCATTCAGCCATCTGCTTCAGAACCCATAATATAAAGAATTTTCTTGGCTGCTTTTCTCAACAACAACAAAAAAAGAAGAAGGAAAGAGAGAGAAAGAGGACATCTGTAGATCACTATGTGTTGAGATCTTTCAGACATGTGTCATTTGCTTCGGCAGTGGATGAGGGCAAGCACAGTGAAGAAGTACCTACAGCGCCACCTGCAGCCAGACAGCGTGTACAAGGGGGAGCCACTGTGGAGCACCAAGCGGATCATGCAGTGGTGTCGGTGGCATGGCTTGAGTCCCAACGGCCCTGGTGAGAGTCACAGTGTTCAGCCACTGTCTGTGTGTGTGTGCGTGTGTGTATCTTTGTGTGTGTGTGTGTGTGTGTGTGTGTGTGTGTGTGTGTGCATGCCGTGGTGTCGGCATGGCTTGAGTCCCAACGGCCCTGGTGAGGTACAGTGTGTCAGCTGTTGTGTGTGTGTGTGGTGTGTGTGCATGGCTGGACTGGTGAAGTCATGTCAGATGTTGTGTGTGTGTGGTGTGTGTTTGTGTGTGTGTGTGTGTGTGTGTGTGTGTGTGTGTGCATGCCGTGGTGTCGGCATGGCTTGAGTCCATACACAGAGGCAGGGGGAGGAGAAGAAAAGATGTTGTTTCGCCCTGGTGAGAATCAGTCGGTGTTCACTCGTTATGTCTGGCTGTTGGGGGAGGGTAGAGAGAGGCAAGAAATGGGAGAGATCGGGGGGGGTGCAGAGAAAATGAAAACATGAATAATGGAGTGCTATAAATATAATTGGCTAGGCTTAAATATCAATAAGGTGATCATTGGTTGCTTTTGAACACAAACCATGCAGCCAGCAGACAGGGCTGGAGAAAAAGAGAGAAAACATGAATAATGGAGTGCTATAATTGGCTAGGCTTAAAGACCAGCAAGGTGATCATTGGTCGCTTTTGAACACAAACCATGTAGCCAGCAGACTGGGCTGGGTGCTGGCTCACAGGAACTTGGAGGAGAGAGCCGGTATGTGTGTTGACCAGCCACCTCGTGACATTTTGTTTCTTTATGTGATGAGGTTAGGTATGGCTGTGTGGTCAGTGCTTTATGAAGGAGTTTTTTTTTTTAATGTTGGGTTCACTGCCACTATGTCCTGATGGAATGGGCTTGGTTCATGTGTATTCCTCATCACTTTCATGCATAGCACTAATTTGGATGGTGTTCTGTGACGGCTAATCAAATTGTGCAGCTGCATTGGCATATAGTTGTGTGTGTTGTGCGGTTTAACATAAATCATGCAAGTTGAGAAGGTGCATGGAAGGCGTCTGGTGTGTGTGTGTGCGTTGCTTCTTTCAACAACAACAAAAGTTAAATGTATGATAGCGTTGGTGTGAACTGAACTGTGAATGAAACTGTGTATGGACACTTACTTCTGTCTTGCTTGTTTTATGAGGTAGGCAACCACATTTGCTGTTATTATAGGATTAGTCAGGTATTGTTGAATCAACTCTCGTACTGTACTGTACTGTGCTTCAGATGCACGCCCCATTTCTGAGGCAAGTAAAGATGCCGACCACGTGGACCCTGGTGTGGCCTGCAGGAAGTTTGTGTCGTTGTCTGGCGCCGACTCCCTCATCTCCCGCTTCCATCCAATGGAGAAGAAGGACGACAGTGACAGCGATGACTCAATGGATGTCGAGGTGGTGGATGTGGGTGAGTACAGATTTTTTTTCTTTTTTTGTATGTGTGTGCTTGTAGATGGTGTGTTTGTAGACACGTATGCAGTTTGTAGGTATTGTGTTTGTATAATGTCTGTGTTCGTAGATGTGCATGTGGTTTGTGTCTGCTGTGTTTGTATACATATCGTGTGCTTGTAGACTGTAGACTGTTAAGAAGCATGAAATGCCAAAAGTGGGAAAAATTTGTGATGCAGATAACATATTGCAATCAATGCCCAGAAGTTGGAGGTTGTGAGGTGAATGGGAAAGTTGTTGTGATAGTAATGGACTGTGCTGTTGTGACAGTAACAGGTTACAATGGCATGCAGATGGGAAAGTTGTGATGACAATAACACATTACAGTGGTGTGCAGATTCAAAAAGTTGTGATTGATGACAGTAACAGATTACAGTGGCATGCTGATGGGAAAGTTGTGATGACTGTAACAGATTGTGATGGCATGCAGATGGGAAAGTTGTGATGACAGTAACAGATTGTGATGGCATGCAGATGGGAAAGTTGTGATGACAGTAACAGATTGTGATGGCATGCAGATGGGAAAGTTGTGATGACAGTAACAGATTACAATGGTGTGCACATGGGGAAGTCGTTGTGACAGTAACAGATTGCGATGGTGTGCACATGGGGAAGTCATGACAGTAACAGATTACAATGGTGTGCACATGGGGAAGTCATTGTGACAGTAACAGATTACAATGGTGTGCCATGGGGAAGTCATTGTGACAGTAACAGATTACAATGGTGTGCACATGGGGAAGTCATTGTGACAGTAACAGATTACAATGGTGTGCACATGGGGAAGTCGTTGTGACAGTAACAGATTACAATGGTGTGCACATGGGGAAGTCATTGTGACAGTAACAGATTACAATGGTGTGCACATGGGGAAGTCGTTGTGACAGTAACAGATTACAATGGTGTGCACATGGGGAAGTCGTTGTGACAGTAACGGATTGCGACGGCTGTGCTGTGCAGAGCCCCCAGTGGTGAAGCGGAGGGTGGTGAAGGAAGAGATGGTGGAGCTGGACCCTGCCCTGGACTTCCTGCCGAGGTCTGCCGAGGCGCTCTTCATTCAGGACGTGGCAGCTCAGGTAACAGCAGACATTGGTCACAGCCTGGTGGAATCTCAGGTAACAATCAGCAGACATTGGTCACAGCCTGGTGGAATCTCAGGTAACAGTCAGCAGACATTGGTCACAGCCTGGTGGAATCTCGGGTAACAGTCAGCAGACGTTGGCCACAGCCTGGTGGAATTTCAGGTAACACTCAGCAGACGTTGGTCACAGCCAGGTGGAATCTCAGGTATCAGTCAGCAGACGTTGGTCACAGCCAGGTGGAATCGCAGGTAACAAACAGTCAGGAATCGCAGGTAACAAACAGTCAGCAGACGTTGGCCACAGCCTGGTGGATTCTCAGGTAACAGTCAGCAGATGTTGGTAACTTGGTCACAGCCAGGTGGAATCTCAGGTAACAGTCAGCAGACGTTGGTTACAGCCAGGAGGCATCTCAGATAACAGTCAGCAGACATTGGTCACAGTCAGGTGGCATCTGAGGTAACAGCAGACATTGGTCATGGTCAGGTGGAAGTGGAACAGCTGTTATTTTGGTGAAAAAAGCCCAGCTTCAGATTGGAGTCATGTTCTTTGTAGCCTTGCAGCTTGATGTTGATGTTATTTGAGACTGGAGTGAGATTCTCTGTAGCCTACAGTTTGATACTGTGATTATTTCACATTGGAATCATGTTCTTTGTGGCCTTGCAGCTTGATGTTAGATTAGTCAGGTTCTCTGTAGCCTACAGTTTGATGTTGTGTTGATTTCAGATTAGAGTGAGATTCTTTGTAGCCTAGTTTGATGTTGTGTTGATTTCAGATTGGAATCATGTTCTTTGTAGCCTTGCAGCTTGATGTTGATGTTATTTCTATAGCCTACAGTTTGATGTTGTGTTGATTTCAGATTGGAGTGATATTCTCTGTAGCCTACAGATTGGAGTGAGATTCTCTGTAGCCTACAGTTTGATGTTGTGTTGATTTCAGATTGGAGTGATATTCTCTGTAGCCTACAGTTTGATGTTGTGTTGATTTCAGATTGGAGTGATATTCTCTGTAGCCTACAGATTGGAGTGAGATTCTCTGTAGCCTACAGTTTGATGTTGTGTTGATTTCAGATTGGAGTGATATTCTCTGTAGCCTACAGTTTGATGTTGTGTTGATTTCAGATCGGAGTCAGGTTCTCTCCTGCTGTGTTGATCCCCGGTGTCTTCGCTTCCACTGCTGAAGACATGATTTTTGCTGTGAGTTACTTACTGTCTTGGTTTTTGTAGCATTGTGAAGAGTGCTGGTGGTTTAGTGTTTACAAACTTGTGGGTGGATTAGTGTTGGAAATGCTTGACGAAAAGGAAGGTAGTCATGTTTTATATAGTGTCCATGTTTGCATTAGTGTGTGGGGCTGGGGGAGGGGAGGAGGGGGTTAGGCTGCTGGGGGGAGGGGTGGGTGGGGCATGGGTATATCTTTGTGGATGTATGGGGACTTGTTTTTAAAGCACATTTGTATGTGCTAGGCTGTTTGGAAACTTCCGCAGGAAAGAATGACAGTGGCGTTCCATGTGCGCGTGCACACACAGTGCTATTCCTGAGGCAGGCTGCCTGTTGTTGTTGCAGGCCATGATGGAGTTCGCTGGGGACGTCCTGCAGCAGGCCTGTTCCTTCGCCCTGTCCCCCGGCAGGTTAGTGCACGGCGCAGTCCTCTTCACCAGGGTCTGTCACTCTCGTTGACTCTGCCTCATGGTCAGTTGCGGTGGGTTAAAACCCCCTGTAGCAAAGTTAGGGGGCCTATGTTGGAATCACTGTGTCCCTTTGTCTACGTCTTCGGGCTCTGTCCAGAAGATATGTTCTGAACTGCTCAACCTTTTGTAGCCAAACATAGCTGTGGCATGACATTCGTGCAACTGTCCACTCTGGGTGGACACTAAGGCCCGTGACCGCTCACATAGTCCTATTTTAAAGCTGTATTCACATGCTTCCACAAAAGAGAAACAACACCTACATCATTTTAATCACTATACAAATTGCATACATCCAGTTTTTACATTAATTCTAACTTCTGACAGTTGTACTAAAATTTTATTTCAAATGCGTTGTACTGAAATTTCACATGAATGTGTTGCTCAGAAATTTGACACAGGTGTGTTTTACTGAAATTTGACACATTTCACTTGCAGCCCCAGTCATACAATCACGCCAAGGGAAGTCTTTCAAGCGATACGGACGCTTCCAGTGGCCAACTTTCTGAGCAATCAACACTGTGGCATCCAAGACCCAACAAGTCCTGCAAAGAGATGACATGGCCACACAGTAGGCTCTCCCATCCCAGCTGACTGTGACATCCAGAGTCGGAGATAGTCTCCCATCCCAGCTGACTATGACATCCAGAGTCGGAGATAATCTCCCATCCCAGCTGACTATGACATCCAGAGTCAGAGATAATCTCCCATCCCAGCTGACCGACATCCAGAGTCGGAGATAATCTCCCATCCCAGCTGACTGTGACATCCAGAGTGTGAGAGGTTCTGTGGGTTGAAGCAGACCAGTTCTGCAGCATTGTAGCAGGAATGTTTCTGTTTGTGGATGAGGTTTTGCATCCGCAATAAGATCCAGAATGAGCTGATCAGTTCGTTCAATTTGTACGGATAATTTATTGAATCTCATCTGCACTGTTCCTGCCAGTTGTCTGATGCTGGTGTTGGAAAGAGACTAGCTGTTCTTCGTTTGTTGTTGTTTTCTGTGGTGGTCATTTTTTTCATGCTTTGATGATCATGTGCAAAAAGTCGGGGTTGCCCTACCTGATTAAAGCAATACCCAGTGCTACCGGTGTATGTCATACTTGAGTGGTTACCTGGGCATGGCTAAAATGGCCACAAGAGCGGTGGCATCCTGCCCTACTAGTGTATGTAATGTTTCTGCCTTTACCTGGGTATGGCGACAGCTGCTGCAAGAACAACTCTACCCAGTCCTCTCAGTGTCTTTGCATTGTTTCAGTGTTTACCTGGGTAAGGCAACAGCGGCCACAAGAGCAGCGCTACCCAATCTCACCAATGTCTGTGGTGTTTCAGTGTTTACCTGGGTAAGGCAACAGCAGCCACAAGAGCAGCGCTACCCAATCTCACCAATGTCTGTGGTGTTTCAGTGTTTACCTGGGTAAGGCAACAGCAGCCACAAGAGCAGCAGTACCCAGTCTTATCAGTGTATGTCATGTTTTCATGTTTACCTGGGTGATGCAACAGTAGTCACAATAGCAGCGCTACCCAGTGTCATCAGTGTATGTGAAGTTTTCATGTTTACCTGGGTAATGCAACTAGCCACAATAGCAGCGCTACCCAGTGTCATCAGTGTATGCGATGTTTTCATGTTTACCTGGGTAATGCAACTAGCCACAATAGCAGCGCTACCCAGTTCATCAGTGTATGCAATGTTTTCATGTTTACCTGGGTAATGCAACTAGCCACAATAGCAGCGCTACCCAGTGTCATCAGTGTATGTGAAGTTTTCATGTTTACCTGGGTAAGGCAACAGCAGCCACAAGAGCAGCAGTACCCAGTCTTATCAGTGTATGTCATGTTTTCATGTTTACCTGGGTAAGGCAGCAGTAGTCACAAGAGCAGCGCTACCAAGTTTGGTCAGTGTATGTGAAGTTTTCATGTTTACCTGGGTAATGCAACAGTAGCCACAATAGCAGCGCTACCCAGTCTCATGAATGTATGCGATGTTTTCATGTTTAGCTGGGTGATGCAACAGTAGTCACAAGAGCAGTGCTACCAAGTTTGGTCAGTGTATGTGAAGTTTTCATGTTTACCTGCTGTGTTGCAATGGGGACTGTTACCAAGCAGGTGAGACTTCCCCTTCTCTACTTCAAATTCCAACTCTCTTGGAATCTTCCAATCTGTGCAAATCCAGGAGTTCAGACGGCAGACATGCTTTCATCCCCATCCAAGCAAGTTCACAAATTCTCAGTCTAGATTCCCCACCAGACCAGGAGATGGAGATGGATGGGTCCAGGCAGATTTGAACCTAGAAAAACTTAATAATAATATTAAACAATCATTTATAATAATAATGCTAATAAAATTATTTAAGAAGCACAAAATATTGTTCATAGAGACTATTCTAGGCACATACAGGTATGCACGCGCACACACACACACACACACACACACACACACACACACACACACACACACACACACACACACAGGCACCCCCACAGATGAGTATACTGATTAGATATATATATATAAATACACAAAAGTTAATTTACAGCTTAAACAGACAACAAACAATGACTTGAGGCAGAGAAAGACAGCAGCACAGAACGAAAAAACATGGCAGGTCTGTTGTTTTGGGAAAAGAATTGAGGTTTGATTTGAAGGAATCCAGAGAGGGTTTCTGTCAGAGAGGAAGGGGAAGGTCATTCCATGTAGAGAGGCTGAAGACAAAAGGTGTGGAAGCCGCAAAGTCTGGTATGAGCAATCTGGAGGCTGAGAGTATGAGAAGCAGAACAGAAACCACTTGCTGATGAAGGCCTCGTTGGCTGCTTCACCTGCATTCAGTGCTGGCTTGTCCCCAAGATGCTGCTGGAAATCCTGACTTGGGCCAAGGGGTGTTGAGCTTCACTGTTGCCGTGGCGATTCAAATGACATCTGCATTCTAAGGTTAGCAGCAGCGTGAGCCACTTTGATGTGACAGTAATTGTGAGGGACAGTTCAGTTCACTTCAAGATTGTAATTACTAATGATGTGCTCAGGAAAGCCCACATGTGCTCCACCATGCTTCTCGGAAGTTCTCCCAGTGTTGCCTTCAAATAGCTGCAATGTTTGTCTGGTTGACAGTGTCCCTTTTCTCCCTTCAAACAGTTATTGTCTTCAGATAGCTGCAATGTTTGTCTCATCAACAATGTCCCTTTTCCCTCTCATACAGTTCCAATGTTGGTCTGGTTGATGATGGCCCTTTCTCATATATCCTTTCAAACAGTTCCAATGTTAATAGGGTTTAGTGTCCCTTTCTCATTTGCCTTTTAAAATAGCTCCAGTGTTGGTCTGGTTGATGATGGCCCTTTCTTGTATATCCTTTCAAACAGTTCCAATGTTAATAGGGTTTAGTGTCCCTTTCTCATTTGCCCTTTCAAATAGCTCCAGTGTTGGTCTGGTTGATGATGGCCCTTTCCTGTCAGTCCTTTCAAATAGCTCCAGTGTTGGTCTGGTTGACAATGTCCCTTTCCTGTCAGTCCTTTCAAATAACTCCAGTGTTTGTCTGGTTGACAATGTCCCTTTCCTGTCAGTCCTTTCAAATAGCTCCAGTGTTTGTCTGGTTGACAATGTCCCTTTTCTGTCAGTCCTTTCAAATAGCTCCAGTGTTGGTCTGGTTGATGCTGACCCTTTCTCATCCTTTCAAGGGCGACCAACTTGGCGGAAAGTTGTTGAGAAACACCCACAAGTTCTGAAAAGAGGTGGGGTGGGATTCAAGTTTGTATTGATCAGAACATTCATCAGTTTACCCGCTTTGTGCCGTGTCACCAGACTAACTTATTATCAGTGCACCCACTGAGTTCCTGGTGGGCACCTAGCTCATCATCAGTGCACCTGCTTAGTTCCAGGTCAGTCACCTAACTCATCATCAGTGCACCTGCTTAGTTCCAGGTCAGTCACCTAACTCATCAGCAGTGCACCTGCTTAGTTCCAGGTCAGTCACCTAACTCATCAGCAGTGCACCTGCGTAGTTCCACGTCAGTCACCTAACTCAACAGCAGTGCACCTGCTTAGTTCCAGGTCAGTCACCTAACTGACCAGCAGTGCACCTGCTTAGTTCCAGGTCTGTCACCTAACTCATCAGCAGTGCACCTGCTTAGTTCCAGGTCAGTCACCTAACTCAACAAGTAGTTCACCAGCTCAGCCCACTAACTCACTGCATGTTGAAATGAAAGAGAGAGAGAGTGAGAGAAAGAATGATGTGCAATATTGAAGCTATTGATTTTTAGTTTATAGTGTGTTCTGTCCACAATTTCGTTTCTCTGTCATTTCCAGATAACTGCTTTTGAAAGCATTTTGCAAATAAAATCCACACTGCAAAAGTGTGTTAAACTTGCATGCAGTTTTGTTTGTTTGGTAAGTTTTTGTGTTGTCACAATCTTCCACAGCGCTGTTGCTGTTCTTACCTATTATTGTCCCTTTAGTTCCAGAAATAAACTTTTTTTTAATGGAAGAAAAACAGTTTGTTTGCATGTCGTTGGTCAACTTCCAGTGACATGCTAGTCTCATCTAAAAGACCAGGCAGGTTCTACAAGTGTCCTACCAGGCTGTGACCTATACTGTTGTGTTTTCTCTGTGGAATGGAAGTCCATGCAGCTGCTCTCAGTATGTCAAACATTTGCCAGACTGCTGAGTTGGGCACAGTGTGTTATGTAAGTGTCCTGTGCTTGTGTGTGACAGGGTCTGTTCAGCTGCTGCTTGTTTCCACCACAGCTCACACAATAAGTAGTTAACAGCTCACACCACAGCTTATACAAAAGTGGTTAACAGCTCACACCACAGCTCACACAATAAGTAGTTAACAGCTCACACAATAAGTAGCTGACAGCTCATACCACAGCCTGCACAATAGTTAACAGCTCACACAATACGTGCTTAAGAGCTCACACCGCAGCACACAAAATAAGTAGTTAACAGCTCACATCTGTTAACAGCTCACACAGTAAATAGTTAACAGCTCACACCCAAAAGCTCACACAATAAGGGGTTTAGTCAGTTCACACCACATTATAAAAAGTGGTTCACAGCTCACATAATAAGTGGTTAACCTAGTTCACAGCTCAAAAAAAGGGGTTTTTAACAGGTCACAAAAGTAAGTGGTTAACAGCTTATACAAAAGTGGTTAACAGCTCACACAATAAGTAGCTGACCTAGTTCACAGCTCACACAATAAGTGGCCTGACAGCTCACACCAAAAGTGGTGCCTAGTTCACAGCTCACACAAAAACGGGGTTTAAGAGTTCACAGCAGCACAAAAAATAAGTAGTTAACAGTTCACATCACATCTGTTAACAGCTCACACAGTAAGTAGATAACAGCTCACACAATAAGTAGTAAACAGCTCACACAATAAGTGGTTTCCTAGTTCACAGCTCACATAATAAGTGGTTTCCTAGTTCACAGCTCACACAATAAGTGGTAGCCTAGTTCACAGCTCACATAAAAAAGTGGTTTCCTAGTTCACAGCTCAATAAGTGGTAGCCTAGTTCACAGTTCACATAATAAGTGGTAGCCTAGTTCACAGTTCACACAATAGGTGGTAGCCTGGTTCACAGCTCACACAATAAGTGGTAGCCTTTTAGGTTCAAAAAGCAGCAATAAGGGGTTAGAGCTAGCTGCACGGGTTCATATAATAAGTGGCAGCCTAGTTCACACAATAGGTGGTACCCTGACATCACAGCTCATACAATAAGTGGTAGCCTATTCATTGACGGGCCTTCACTCCAACCCCCAACAATAAAAGTACCTGAGCCCTGTTTAAAAGACCCTTAGCTGCCATCACCGTTCATACAATAAGCAGTACCCTTGTTAGCTGCCATCACCGCTCATACAATAAGCAGTAGCCTGTCAGCTGCCATCACCGCTCATACAATAAACAGTAGCCTGTTAGCTGCCATCACGCTCATACAATAAGCAGTAGCCTGTCAGCTGACATCACAGCTCATACAATAAGCAGTAGCCTGTCAGCTGACATCACAGCTCATACAATAAGCAGTACCTGTCAGCTGACATCACAGCTCATACAATAAGCAGTACCTGTCAGCTGACATCACAGCTCATACAATAAACAGTAGCCTTGTCAGTTGACTACTCACAGAGCAGTTGAAGCAAAGTCCATCATTTAGTATTGTGTTTGATACTGGAATGTGTGTCCCTTTTTCTGATTAAAAAAGATTTGTTTTCCTTTTTGCCGTGTTGCTGCTGCAGGGACCGCAGTGTCCCATTTGGGAGTGTTCCCATGGGGCTAGATGCTCGGTTCAGTACACTCATTCAGAGAGGCAGAAAGCTGCTGCCCAGGCTGGGATTTCATCATGCAGCCTGAAGTTCCAGAGTCCTGTGTTAACTCACTGGGAGCATTCCAAGTGACATGTCACGTCAAATGACGCATCATTCCTGTGCCTGGTGCCTGGCAGAGAACATCAAATGATGCACTGATAATTAGATGTAATTAGTATTCTGGGTGCAAATGATGCATTTACATACTTCCCATGTATTTTGTGCTTTCATTGACTTCTGGACCATGTGCACCCCTGATTCTGAATCTTCTCTTTTTTTTTTCAATGCTTGCATGAAGTTTAGAGATTATATCTGAATTAACATTATGACTATATTCTGAAATTGTGCAAGTAATATACATAATTGTACACCATGATTGGAAATGGAATATTTTTCAAGCAAAATTAAAGAAACAAAAAAACTACAAATAAAATCATTTTTTTCAGTGTGCATGTTTGTTGTTGAGTAGATGTGCTTCCTGCCTGCCACCACTGTGGACTATGGTGGGGATCGAGGGGGGGGGGGGGGGGGGGAGGACATCACTGCACATTATTGTAGGCATACAACCATCAGTGCCATGGTCACACGGCCTGTTCCATAACCACTCTGCCATGCCTTCACCTTCCTAATACAGTGGAACCCCTCTAAAGAGGTGCTCCAGAGGTGCTTAAACATGAAACAAAAGCAGTCTTTTGAGAGGGGTGGACCTGTGAAGCTTTCATTTACATGGGAGTAATTATGAAGGTAACATTTCAACAAAAATGGTTTTTAGAGAGGGGTTGACCAGTGTGTGGTTGACTTACATGAAAATAATTTTGAAGGGCTGGCTTTAACAAGAGGTTTTTAGGAAAGGATGGACATATGTGGCCAGGGTTGATTTACAAGGATGCTATTATGAAGGGAAGGTTTCAAGCAAGCTGGTATTTACTAGAGAGTGGTGGACCTGTGTGGGGTTCAATTACATGGACATTATTGTAAAGAGATGGTTTCAAGAAAAGTGGTCTGGAAAGATGGGTTGTCTTTAATGGGGGGGTTCCATGCACAATGTTCTACCACCTCAACTGCCTCGAGTGTAAATTGCTCGGTACTGACATTCTGTGAAGGCCAGTACACCGACTCCCTTGAAAAATCCTGAATATTTGATACGGTGAGATCGCGAGTCTATTGCTCCCCCCCATACACACACACTTATTATTAAAACAATCAGAATTGTATAAAAGTTTCTTCTCCGTTCCCTTTTTTTTCTTTCTTTCTTCTTCTCATTTTTTTTCTTCTTTTTTTTCTTTCCCGTTTTGCACACACACACACACACACACACACACACACACACACACACACATCGGAATGTTGCTGGCACCATCAGTATGAGTCGAGTCCCTTGTCAAGGGAAGTTACTCTGACATCCAAACAAGGGAGGTGAACACGTTTGTTGACGTAGCGAAATGACAGTGCAATATCTTTGCGGATATGCTTCAGATGACCACATTTCTCTTCGGATTTTGGGCTCACCAGCCACAACGTGTAAAAAGGAATCTAGTGCTTCAGTTGTATAGGGCAGTTGTAGTTACGACATTTTCTCCGCTGTGTGTCTCAACTGCGGAAAATCGTTTGAACCACATCAACAAAATGTCGTCTGCTACTGCTAGTCCTACGGACGGAGAGCCAAACTCAAGCGCAAGCTGTCTACATAAAGATTTGAGTATCCATGCCGCTCACATCAGTGAAGTTCACAACGTGCCAATGAGGGTGCTGACTAGACCCATTCCATCAGTTTTGGATGAACACAAAGTTCTGTCGCTTATGGAGACCATTCGGGTAAGAATTTAAATGTGTGTGTGTGTGTGTGTGTGTGAGAGAGAGAGAGAGAGAGAGAGAGAGAGAGAGAGAGAGAGAGAGAGAAGAGAGAGAGAGTTTTCCTCTGTGTGTGTGTGTGTGTTGTGTGTGTGTGTTGGGGAGCAGTTTAGAAAGTGTCTGCTTCGAACTCTGTTGATGAATATCAGTGTCACAATGAGTTATCTGTGTGTGTGTGTGTGTGTGTGTGTGTGTGTGTGTGTGTGTGAAAAGGTAGCATGTATGCACTGGCACAGAGAAGGAACTGAGCATTTGGATGTTGTTTAGTCTTGTTCATGTTGTTGCAATTAAAAGCATTCAGATCAACATCTTTGCAAGTTTTGATCATGTGGATATTTTTAGTGTGTACATGTGTGGTTCTCTGACTCTGTGTGTGTGTGTGTGTGTGTGTGTGTGTGTGTGTGTGTGTGTGTGTGTGTGTGTGCCTGCTTACTTGCCTAATACTCAAATTTCTTATGATGTAAATGGCCACACTTGCACCATTCTGTATTGTTAAATATTTACACCTGTCATCCACTTTCAGGATGAAGTCAGTCGGGATGCAGTGCCCCCTATTGATGTGCTGTGGATTAAAGGTCGACAAGGGGGAGACTATTACTTCTCTTTTGGAGGTTGCCATCGCTATGAAGCCTACAAAAGACTGCAGATGGAAACCATTCCATGCAAACTGTTCAGAGCAACTGTAGAGGACTTGAGAGTGTATTTGGGAAGTTCTACCCCTGATTTACTGTAGTGGTAGTTTTTATTTTCACTTTATCTTGTTGTGAATTGCTGAAGAAAATTATGGTGCTGATGTTAATTGTTTTTATGGAACAACTCACATGTTCAAAAATGAATTAGTGTGTGTGTGTGTGTGTGTGTGTGTGTGTGTGTGTGTGTGTGTGTGTGTGTGTGTGTGTGCACCTGTGTGTCTTGGAAAGGAGTGAGGCTGTGTGCACTTTGAGGAGCATGGTAAATACTATAATAATATTTACTAATGTCTATTTGGAGGCATATATTTTTGTATAAGTTCATTGTTATTGTTGCTGCACTGCTATTTTGGTTAGTAGATGTGAGAGAAGTAAATCAAAATCTTCTGTGTAAAATGTGTGTTTAAGTTCAGTTGATTTTGCATTGCTTCCTGAAATATTGCAATGGAGCCTCTCTTGTAACCACCTTGAAAATCAAGCCAGACTATTGCTCTTAACCTTCTCTGTACAATGTCTTGGATTACACTGTCCCTACATCATTGATCATTTTGTATGATTGGCAGAGCTGCCACAAGTATAATTTTTGTCGCTACAAAAGTACAAACGCATGTTTGTCGTGACAAAACACATCTTTTGTCATGACAAAAATATGCTTGTCGTGACAAAACTTGTCATGACAAACATGTGTTTGTTGCGACAAAACTTTTGGCGCAACAAATAAGTGTCGCAACAAACATAATTTTGTCACGACAAGTTTTGTTGCAACAAAAGACATGTTGTGTCACGACAAAAGATGTGTTTTGTCGCAACAAAAATTATACTTGTGCCAGCTTCCACCAATAATTTTGGACCCATACTTTTCATACAGGACAGTGGCATATCAGCAACCATCAAAAGTGTAGGTCAGATTTGACCCACAGTGTAAGAACTGTGTAGTTTAAATTACACCTTTGTTTTTATTGATGTAAACACAAAACCAACAACAGCAACCACGAAACAACAACAAAAAGGTGTGGCAGAAGGAGAAGAAAGGTTTATGTGTCAAAATGACAAACTTTACAAATCTTAAGTTCCAAAAAAGGTGATAACAGAAATACAATATGTGACATCTGCACTTTGACTATGGTGTTTATGTGACTGTGTGTTTATGTGACTGTGTGTTTATGTGTCTGTGTGTCTATGTGACTGTGTGTTTATGTGACTGTGTGTCTATGTGACTGTGTGTTTATGTGACTGTGTGTCTATGTGACTGTGTGTCTATATGACTGTGTGTTTATGTGACAGTGTGTCTATGTGACTGTGTGTTTATGTGACTGTGTGTCTATATATGTCTGAGTGCCAGTGTATCTCTTTGTTTATGTGACTGCATGTTTATGTGTCTGCATGTCTATATATGTCTGAGTGCCAGTGTATCTCTTTGTTTATGTGGCTGCATGTCTATATATACATGTCTGAGTGCCAGTGTATCTCTTTGTTTATGTGACTGTGTGTCTATGTGTCTGCATGTCTATATATGTCTGAGTGCCAGTGTATCTCTTTGTTTATGTGACTGTGTGTCTATGTGACTGCATGTCTATATATGTCTGAGTGCCAGTATATCTCTTTGTTTATGTGACTGTGTGTCTTTTTGTCTATGTGTCTGTGTGACTGTGTGTCAATAGGTCTGTGCGTTTTTGACTATGTGTCTGCATGACTGTGTGTCTATGTGTTTGTGTGTCTATGTGACTGTCTGTCTATATGTCTGTGTGTCAATATGTTTGTGTTTTTTTGTGACTGTGTGTGTGTGTGTGTGTGCATGTGTGTGTGTGTGTGTGTGTGTGTGTGTGTGTGTGTGTGTGTGTGTGAGAGAGAGAGAGAGAGACTGTATGTCTACGTGCGTGTCTATATGGCTGTGTGTCTATGTGACTGTGTCGGTGTGACTGTGCGTCTATGTGACTGAATGTATGTGTCTATGTGACTGAATGTCTCAGTGTCTACATGTTTGTGTGGCTGTGGGTCCATTGTTACCTGGTCAGGACACACTGGTGTTGCTTATATAAGTGATGGTTTGGTTCTTGGTGAGGGTTGTGAACAGGAAAACCTTGTCAACAGGGAGGCGCAGCTGGGCTCTCCATCATAGCTGGGTGGATTGTCTTGCTATGATGCGAGTTGAAGCAACACATAAAGGAGTTACTTAGCGCTTGAAAGACGCCACACAAACACATCAACAAAGCGGCCGCCCTTACCGTAACTCTCAAGAGCATGTGAGTAAACACAAGGCGCATAAACTCCACTGTAACAAGATGTGTGGTGGAGTTTATGCACCTGGTACTTACTGGCATGCCATGTGAGAGTACACATAGGCAAATCACGCCTTTGTTATTGTGTTTGCTTGATGTCTTTCGAGTGCTAGTTATATCAGTAACTCGCCCTTCAGTGTTTGTTGATTTGGCACAGGCGCCCTGGGACTTCTTCTTCTTTCCTTGGATGCCCACAATCATGTTGGATTATTCTGGCACTTCAGGTGGTGTTCGCAAAGTCCACATTTCAGCTCTGGTCACAAGTCCTAAAAATTGAATTGTTGCACTGTCATTCTCTCTCTCTCTCTCTCTCTCTCTCTCTCTCTCTCTCTCTCTCTCTCTCTCTCTCTCTAAAAATAAAATAAAATAAATCTGTTTCAGATTGTAGCTGGCTGCCGAGTTGTTCTCAACAGGTGGTTCTCAGGACACTGTCTTTGTGTCTTGGAGTGAGTTACTCCTGGGTAGTGGCCTTGCCGTGACTGAGGTTTTGTGTACTTCCGTGACTGACTGAGGTTTCGTGTGGCTCCGTGACTGAGGTTTCGTGTACTTCCGTGACTGACTGAGGTTTCGTGTGGCTCCGTGACTGAGGTTTCGTGTACTTCCGTGACTGACTGAGGTCAAAGATTATAAATATATTTATAATCTTTGCTGAGGTGTCATGTGGTTCCGTGACTGAGGTTTCGTGTGGTTCCGTGACTGAGGTTTCGTGTGGTTCCGTGACTGAGGTTTCGCGTGGTTCCGTACGGTTTCGTGTGGTTCCGTGACTGAGGTTTCGTGTGGTTCCGTGACCGAGGTTTCGTGTGGTTCCGTACGGTTAAGCCGTGCGGTTTCAGGCTATTACAATGAGCCGGGACACCCGGCTACACTACATTCCCGGCTACCCGGGGTCTACAGCTTGATGTAGTGCTGCTTCAATGTGTGTCAATGTGTCGATATGTTTGTGTGTTTTTGTGACTGTGAGTGTGTGTGTGTGTGTGTGTGTGTGTGTGCGTGTGTGTGTGTGTGTGAAGCGCGCTCGCGCGCGTATGTGTGTGTGTGTGTGTGTGTGTGTGTGTGTGTGTGTGTGTGTGTGAAGCAGCACTAGATGTAATCAAAGATTATAAATACAAAGATGTATTTATAATCTTTGATGGAATTCAGTTCAGCATCTGACTCCGCTTCGCCATCTGATACTCAGTGTCGTGTTAGAACTGACTAAGCAGACAAAATCGGGTAGCCGGCTCACATTCAAGCTTTCTTCAAATGAGTTGCGGCCGTTTTGTCATGGAAATACCGTCAGTTATTTATTTTGCCTTCCCGGGCATTAAAAATGGCTGCTCACGCCGACGGGGAATCATTGTAGTTGCAACGTGACATTGCTACATCATTACTTAGGCAGGCCCTAAAACATGTAAGCTCCCACAGTCTTCCCCATGCTCTTGGATTTTTGTCTTCACTGAGACTGACAAATATGGCGCATGCACCCGAACTGGAAACAAAATGACGGCGTTGAAAAGGTCAGAACAATAGGTCTGATTAATTGAACGCTGCTTCTTTCTGTCGCCCCCCCCCCCCCCCCCCCCTGCAATTGGTGTGTGTGTGTGTGTGTGATGTGTGTGTTTGTGTGTGTATGTCACAGTCAGTGTGTGTGCGTGCGTGCGTGCGTGTGTGTGTGTGTAGTGTGTGCGTGCGTGCGTGTGTGTGTGTATGTGAGTGTATGACTGCGTGCGTGCGTGCGTGTGTCTCTGTGTGTGCGTGCGTGCGTGCGGCGTGTCTGTGTGTGTGCGTGCGTGCGCGCGTATGTGTGTGCGTGCGTGCGTGTGTGTGACTGTGTGTGCGCGCGTGCGTGCGTGTGCCGTGTGTTTAGTGTGTGTGTGTCTGTGTGTGACTCTCCAAGTTAATGGTTGTTACTCAGTGACTCAAGCAGCACTACACAATCAGATACATCATGGCTAGATTCTCGCCGGCCACTCTTGGCAAGGCGGCGAATAATAAGTAATGAGCCATGCACCGCCAGTACAGAGACGCCGCCTGATCATGGTGTAGTGTCCGCTACAAAACACAAAGTGATCCGATTCACACTTTTTCAGTCACGCCATCACCACAGTCGCCTGTCTCATGACCTTCCCAAACTCATTGACGTCAACTGACTGACCTGCAATCGTCACTGACTGAGACGACAACCCCGCCCCATCCGCCTTGCCGACTCGTGACGTGGCGGCATTATTTTTATTAGCAAAAGAAAAAAAAAAAGAAAAAAAAAGAAGCCACGAGTGGTTGTTCAAGAACGCAGGCGGTCACAAATCTGGATGGTGCGATATCAGACTCCCGATCCACTCTTTGATACCGACTCCCTGCCAGAAAAGATCGACCTTACAGCGGAAATGCCCAAAATAGATCGTTTGGCTTCCCAATGGCTCAGGGGCCACAACCCAGTATAAATCAGCGAGGCAGAGCTGTGCCCGAGAATGACTTTTCTGGCAGTTATTCTTTCCCTTGACTGGACGCTCTTATGATGGACGGCGTTTCGCTCTTCTCGAAGCTGTAAATATTCGCCACATGAAACAATTACAGAAGAAGGAAACACTTCACTCAAGCGAGCGGAGTTTCCCCAGAAAATTACACGGCAATTCCGCCCCCACCCTCCCCTCCCCTCCCCCTTTCCAGCGAGAACCCGATAAAGGGGACGACTTGATTCCTCCTGGACCCTATTTTGTTTTATGACGCGGACGGATTGTATGGTGTTGTTGTGTTTCCAATGATATCAAATCCGCTAGTTGTGCAGAAATGTCCGGATAGGTCTGGACCGCTGCCAAAAGGGAAGCAACTCCGGCAGACGAAGCTGGTCCCCCAGACGACACGGAAGAGAGCGTGGCGTCATTGGAGATAATCAAACATCAGAAATGGGCTGACATGGAACCCGCTCAGGGACAATTTACGAGGTAATGAGAAGCCTGGCCGAAAGCACATACAATTTTTCTTTCGTAAACTTTAACGATCAGTAGCGTTCGGTGTACGGATTGGGTAACCACGCTGCAGTTGAGCGGCGAATCTGGATGCGCTGCAGATAAAACTTGACATCCTACCCCCCCCTCCCCCCTCCCCCCTTGGCCCCCGCCCCCGTCCCGTCTCTCTCTAAAGAACAGTGAAATGTCTGTGAGACTGTTCGTTGATGGGAGGTGAGCCGGTTTGGCCTAGCGGTAATGCGTTAGGCTGATAAGCAGAGGCCGGAACCTCGGTTGCAAAGTTGTTGAAGTGTTGCTTTACGTCCACAGAAACCGTAGGCTTATTAGGGACGGGAGCCCAGGGCGGCCACCTACACTTTCACATAGCTCATGAGTTCAAGTTCAGTGTTGCTTTACGTCCACAGAAACCGTAGGCTTATTAGGGACGGGAGCCCAGGACGTCCACCTCGACTTTCACACAGCTCATGAGCCCTGTGGGTTGCAAATCTGCTTCGGCTGTCCTTTCTCTGCAAAAGTTATTGTCTGTGAAAAACTGTCTTGTGACTTTGTCCCTTACAATTAGTGAAATATTAAAATGGCTCCCATCGCTGCCCATCTTAATGCAGGAGTCATTTTGGGTATATAATCCTCCTCCTACCCCACCTCCATACCCCCCTCCCCCTCCCCCCGCCCCGGCTTCTCCACGTCCCTGATAAGCCTTATGGTTTCTGTGGACGTTAAGCACCATGTTTACGCATTTGCTTCGTTGATGGAAGAAGAGAGGTGGGTCTGTATCAGACTAGGGGTTGATGGGTAAATCTTCAACTTTACAGCACTTAACATCTACCCCCCCCCCCTCCCCCTCCCCTTCTACCCCCCTCCCCCCCCCCCCCACCCCCCGCCTAACTGGCGGTAAAATCGTGAACTGGGCTTTACTTAAAAATGCTGTACTGCCTATTCTGTGAAAACTGGATGTCAAGGCGAGTGCTATTTATGCCTCGTCTTTCATTCACGCAGCGAGGCCGACTTTCCTTGTCAGGGTTCAGTCAGCTGTTTGCAAAACATGGATGGCGTGCATGTAGAAACCAAAAACATGGATGGCGTGCATGTCGAAACCAAAAACATGGATGGCGTGCATGTCGAAACCAAAAACATGGATGGCGTGCATGTAGAAACCAAAAACATGGATGGCGTGCATGTAGAAACCAAAGACATGGATGGCGTGCATGTAGAAACCAAAGACATGGATGGCGTGCATGTAGAAACCAAAGACATGGATGGCGTGCATGTAGAAACCAAAACATGGATGTCAAGGCGAGTGCATGTAGAAACCAAACATGGATGGCGTGCATGTAGAAACCAAAAACATGGATGGCGTGCATGTAGAAACCAAAACATGGATGTCAGTGCAGCTGTTAGAAACCAAAACATGGATGGCGTGCATGTAGAAACCAAAACATGGATGGCGTGCATGTAGAAACCAAACACATGGATGGCGTGCATGTAGAAACCAAACACATGGATGGCGTGCATGTAGAAACCAAACACATGGATGGCGTGCATGTAGAAACCAAAACATGGATGGCGTGCATGTAGAAACCAAAACATGGATGGCGTGCATGTAGAAACCAAAACACATGGATGGCGTGCATGTAGAAACCAAAACATGGATGGCGTGCATGTAGAAACCAAACACATGGATGGCGTGCATGTAGAAACCAAAACATGGATGGCGTGCATGTAGAAACCAAACACATGGATGGCGTGCATGTAGAAACCAAAACCATGGATGGCGTGCATGTAGAAACCAAAGACATGGATGGCGTGCATGTAGAAACCAAAAACATGGATGGCGTGCATGTAGAAACCAAAGACATGGATGGCGTGCATGTAGAAACCAAACACGTGGATGGCGTGCATGTAGAAACCAAACACATGGATGGCGTGCATGTAGAAACCAAACACATGGATGGCGTGCATGTAGAAACCAAAGACATGGATGGCGTGCATGTAGAAACCAAAAACGTGGATGGCGTGCATGTAGAAACCAAAGAGCCGCCGCCAGTGTCTTGCCGGATAGGCGAGGCTGAACGGTAAAACAAACAGAAAAACGGAAAATAGCCGTAACCGCGACCCCAAGAACCCGTCGATCGGTCTAAGGGGAGGGTAAGTGTAATACGATTTGGGCCCCAAACACGGAGCCGAGAAAGAGCCAAAAATAAAGTTTAGAATAATTGGCTGTATGCGCTATATCTTGACGACAAACGCCACCGCTCAGGGGTGCTCTTTCGTGCTCAGTCGGTTAGACTACTGCAACTCTTCGCTCGTTGACTAGTTGTTAGGTTTTTGACAGAACCTAAACTACAGTCCTTGTAAAATAAAGTTTTCTAATTCGAGTTCGAAAAAGCTGTGATCATATACACAGGCTGCAAATCGTTCAAGACCACACAGCGAAAGTTGTTTTCTGCAAGAACAGACATAACATGTTAGACCACTGCTCAAAGAACTACACTGGCTGCCAGTGAAAGAACGGATTATTTTCAAGATCTCCATCTTTGCTTTACGTTTCTTTGATGGTACCCTGCCACTATACATGTCAACATGTCTCTCAGTATACACTCCGTCTGTTCCAGTTCAGATCATATAAACTCTTGTGCAAGATGGAAACTTAAAGGTTTTGGTTACCGATCTTTCTCTGTTCAGGCTCCCTTTGTCTGGAACACCTTCCTCTTGCTCACATCCGACACTGCAGTTCTCTCTCACAGTTCAACACTTCTCCCCAAAACCTTTCTCTTTGCTTCTGCCTGCACTGAGCTGGTCTTACCCTCAGGCACTGGAATATGCACCTGGGTTTCATTTTTTCATGTTCTATTTTTGCTGCTGACGTCTTCACTGACTGACAGGTGATTATTCGTAGGCTTGGGGTGGGAGGTGTGGGGCACGGAGAGAGAGAGAGAGAGAGAGAGAGAGAGAGAGAGAGAGAGAGAGAGAGAGAGAGAGAGAATGCGCGATTGTGAGTGTGTGTGTGTGTGTGTGTGTGCGTGTGTGTGCGTGTGTGTGCGTGTGCGTGCGTGTGCGTGCGTGTGCGTGTGTGTGCGTGTGTGTGTGTGTGTGTGTGTGCATGTGGTTGTTATCTGAGAAATAAAATGTAGGTCTATTAAGCAGAGGAATAGGAGAGAGGAGGAGGGGGTCGGAGGATCGGGGTGGGGGGTCGGAGAGGTGTGAAAACAACGGGTGGCTGAGAGTTGTGGAAAAATACGGGTAACAGACAGGTGTGAAAACAACGCGAGGCAGGGAGTTTTGAAAACCTTAGAGGCAGAGAGGTGTGAAAACAACGGGTGGCAGAGAGATGTGAAAACAGAGAACAACACCTGACAGAGAGGTGTGAAAACAACGGGTGGCAGAGAGATGTGAAAACAGAGAACAACACCTGACAGAGAGGTGTGAAAACAACGGGTGGCAGAGAGATGTGAAAACAGAGAACAAATGGAGAGGGGTGAAACAGGGTGGCAGAGAGTGTGAAAACAAGAACAACACCTGACAGAGAGGTGTGAAAACACTGAGTGGCAGAGAGATGTGAAAACGGGGAACAACGCGTGACAGAGAGGTGTGAAAACACTGAGTGGCAGAGAGGTGTGAAAACAACGCGTGACAGAGAGGTGTGAAAACAACGCGTGACAGAGAGGTGTGAAAACACTGAGTGGCAGAGAGGTGTGAAAACAACGCGTGACAGAGAGGTGTGAAAACACTGAGTGGCAGAGAGGTGTGAAAACAACGCGTGATAGAGAGGTGTGAAAACACTGAGTGACAGAGAGGTGTGAAAACACTGAGTGGCAGAGAGATGTGAAAACAGAGAACAACACCTGACAGAGAGGTGTGAAAACACTCAGCAGCAGAGAGGTGTGAAAACAGAGAACAACGCGTGACAGAGAAGTGTGAAAACACTGAGTGACAGAGAGGTGTGAAATCACTGAGTGACAGAGATGTGTGAAAACACTGAGTGGCAGAGAGGTGTGAAAGCAACGGGTGGCCGAGAGGTGTGAAAACACTGAGCGGCAGCCAGGTGTGAAAACAACACGCGACAGAGGGGTGCGAAAACAGCAGGTGACCGAAAGGAGGTGTGAAAACACTGAGTGGCAGAGAGTTGTGAAAACAATAGGTGACAGAGAGGTGCGAAAACACTGAACGGCAGAGGTGTGAAAACACTGAGTGGCAGAGAGGTGTGAACAGAACGGGTGGCAGAGGGGTGTGAAAACAACGCGTGTCAGAGTGGTGTGAAATCAACAGGTGACAGAAGAGTGTGAAAACACTGAGAAGCAGAGAGGTGTGAAAACAACAGGTGACCGAGAGTTGTAAGAAAACAAGTGGCAGAGAGGTGTGAAAAACACCGAGAAGCAGAGAGGCGTGAAAACAACAGGTGACAGAGAGATGTGTAAACAACGGGTGTAACGTGCGTGAGGCTGGGCAGAAGGTGGCAGGTGATTTGATACGGTGCCAGCGGACCTGGGCAGAAGACAGAGCCGGGCTTTGATATCAGAGGATCTCATGTGTCGGATATATCAGTTGTTTATGTTCAGCGAATCAGCACAAAGCTTCCCGACGCTGAATGGGCTGGGGCTTGACGTGCCTGGTAAAGTAGGAACAGATTTCGATCCCAGAGGGATTGTCGGCAGCCAGTTTCCCTGCCAAGATCTTTGATGGATGTAACATGGATACCATGTGACCTATTTTACCACTGGGACCTTTCATGGATACCATGTGACCTATTTTACCACTGGGACCTTTCATGGATACCATGTGACCTATTTTACCACTGGGACCTTTCATGGATACTATGTGACCTATTTTACCACTGGGACCTTCATGGATACATGTGACCTATTTTACCACTGGGACCTTTCATGGATACCATGTGACCTATTTTACCACTGGGACCTTCATGGATACTATGTGACCTATTTTACCACTGGACGTTTAATGGATACTATGTAACCTATTTCCCAAAAGAGGGCACCTCAATAACATGTGACCTATTTTACCACTGGGACGTTTCGTGGATACTATGTAACCTATTTCCCAAAGAGGGCACCTCAGTAATTCCATGTGACCTATTTTACCAGCGGAACCTTTCATAACTGGTTCTGAGAGATGGGGTGGAGCGCATAAATGGGCTTTTCCGAGCGCAGAAATACCATCTTGAACTGAACTAGATGTCTGACATGATTATGTACGCGTTTAGGACTTTATAGGTTAGGCGTATTAATTATATATATAATCGGTTTCCTAACGCCTTACCGCTAGGCCAAACCGGCTCCCCCCCCCCCCCCCCAACCCCCCTAATTGCTTAGTATTTTTCTGAAGAAGAAGAAGAACTAATAATAACAATTTAGTGTGCCTAGCCTCACGGCAAAGCGTTAAGCGCGTACATAATCAGGACAAACCTGTGGTTCAGTTCAAGATGTTATGCGACCTTGAGTATATTGGTTGCCCTCAGTGAATACCCTGTGACCTATTTCGCTAGCAGCCCTGCTCCCTGGGAGCGTCTTTTGGGTTCTCCATGATAGCTGACCACCCTTCAGACTTGCTTCAGCTAATCCAATACCGGGGCCCCGCTCCACGATGATTGTTTTTGTCACCTCCCTTTCTCTGCCCCTTCCCCCCCCCCCCCCCCCCCCCCCCCCCCCGCCCCCGCCCCCACCTCCTCTCTCCCGATGTGTGGGCAACATTTATAGCTGTTCCGGCCGCCGCCTGGTTAGCCATGCACTGTGGTACTGTGTGCGTGCAGCTTCATTCTCTCAGGAGTGGTTGGCAGAAGTGTGTCCAGTGTTGGTCACGTAGCAGGTGGGAAGTAATTACGGGTCAGCGGTGATGGTCTGGAGCTGTCACGATCCACCCAGCCAGGCTGTGCACCCCGTAGATTCACCGGAAGCCTTTTGTGGTTAAGCGGTTACGGGCGCGCGCGCACAGACACACGCACGCATAGAGACTATGTCAGTGAGCAATTCATTGGTCATTCACCCGTTGGTCACTGATTTATGTCAGTTAGCAATCAACTGGTCGCTCACCCGCTGGTCACTGGTTTATGTCCGTGACCAATCCATTGGTCTCTCACCCGTTGGTCACTGGTTTATGTCAGTGACCAATTCATTAGTCTCTCACGCGTTGGTCACTGGTTTATATTCGTGACCAGTCCATTGGTCTCTCACCCGTTGGTCACTGGATTATGTCAATGAGCAGTCCATTGGTTACTGTCACCCACAGGTCATGTGTATTTGCTACTGTCAGCCATTGGTCACTTATCACTGGTATTGTCAACGTTGTCAATGCAGCAGCAGCACATCAACTGCATTTGCCGTGCATCCTTCACACAGCACAATCCTATAATTATTCCAAATATGTGTCAAGTATGACACACGAAGTAGGAACTGTTTAGTGTTCAGATTACACTTTTTTCCTTCTTTTCTTTTTTAACAATTCTTTATTATCATTATTGGTGTAAAAAATGAGTGTGGGGGGGGGGGGGGGGGGGGGGGGGGGGTATCTGCTGTGCACAACGACAATCTTCGGGATATAAATGTTCTAGGTAGTAGCGTGAAACATATTTTGAGATAATTCTATTCAATTCCATGTGTCTATGGGACCACTTTGATCCCCAACGCACTGCAAAGGTAAAATCAATCATGCATGGCGTTGGTTGTCCGCGATGGCCCCAATCAGCCCGGCGGCATCTTCCCGTCCTTGAGTCGATGGGTGCGGCATGGCCCAGGTCACAGACCCTGCAACTTGTCAAGCATGGCCCAGTCCATAGACCCTGCAACTTGTCAGGTATGGCCAAGGCCACAGACCCTGCAACTTGTCAGGTATGGCCAAGGCCACAGACCCTGCAACTTGTCAGGTATGGCCAAGGCCACAGACCCTGCAACTTGTCAGGTATGGCCAAGGCCACAGACCCTGCAACTTCTCAGGCATGGCCCAGATCACAGTCTTTGCAACTTGTCAGGCATGGCCAAGGCCACAGACCCTGCAACTTGTCAGGCATGGCCCAGTCCACAGACCCTGCGACTTGTCAGGTATGGCCAAGGCCACAGACCCTGCAACTTGTCAGACAGGGCCAAGGCCACAGACCTTGCAACTTGTCAGGCATGGCCAAGGCCACAGACCCTGCAACTTGTCAGATATGGCCAGGCAACAGACCCTGCAAATTATCAGGCAAGGCCACATACCCTGCAACTTTCACGCATGGCCAGGCAACAGACCCTGCAACTTGTCAGACATGGCCAGGCAACAGACCCTGCAACTTGTCAGACATGGCCAGGCAACAGATCCTGCAACTTGTCAGACATGGCCAGGCAACAGACCCTGCAACTTGTCAGACATGGCCAGGCAACAGACCCTGCAACTTGTCAGACATGGCCATGCAACAGACCCTGCAACTTTTCAGTCAGGGCCAGGGCCACCGACCCCGCAACTTGTCAGACATGGCAAGGCCACAGAGACCCTACAACTTGTCAGGCAAGGTCAAGGCCACAGAAACCCTACAACTTGTCAGGCAGGGTCAAGGCCACAGAGACCCTACAACTTGTCAGGCAGGGTCAAGGCCACAGAGATCCTTACAGCCCCGCCCCTGGGTTTCTACAACCTGCTTTGTTCTTCACGCCGCAACAGTGCAAACCTCACTGGTTCCTTGCCGATGAGTCGACGTGATCAGAGTTCACCAAGGAAAACCCGGACATAGCTTGAAGGGCGGTGGTGATGGTGGTGGTGGCGGTGGTGGTGGTTGTGGTGGTGGTGGTGGTTGTGGTGGTGGTGGTGGTGGTGGTGGTGTGTGTGTGTGTGTGTGTGTGTGTGTGAGTGTGTGATCTTTCTAACCCCCCCCCCCCCCCTCCCCATCTCATTCCTATTGATAGTGTCCGTGGTTTTAATCTTCGTTGGTTTGGTTTTTAATGTGTGACGCCAGCAGTTCCCTGTATGTGACGCATCGGTTCCTACATATGACGCCATCGGTTTCCTACATGTAACGCCATCGGTTCCCTATATGTGACGCCATCGGTTCTCTACATGTGACGCCATCGGTTCCCTACATGTGACGCCATCGGTTCCCTATATGTGATTCCAGGGGTTCCCTACATGTGACGCCATCGGATCCCTATATGTGATTCCATTGGTTCCCTATATGTGACGCCATCGGTTCCCTATATGTGATTCCATCGGTTCCCTATATGTGACGCCATCGGTTCCCTACATGTAACGCCATCGGTTCCCTCAGTGTGATACAATCGGTTCCGTATGTGACGCCAATCGCCGAGTGTCATTAGCTCCCTTTGTTTTTGCAGTTGGCCATACCATAATTATAGAAGGGAAACTGTGGACCTAATGGGGAAAATCATCTTTTTAGCAGTCTCATGCCGTTGTTTACAGTTAACGCTCCTTGCCCCCTCCTTGAGAGGAATGGTTATGTCCCACGATAATGGGGACTGAGACGGGACTGCCAGTCCTTACCCACCACACAACGGGGATAGAGACTGAAACAGGACTGCCAGAACTGGCCCACGACACTCCAACCACCGGCTTTGCCATAAAAGCCTTTTCACCACAGTCCCATGCAACTGGCACTGAGACAAGGCGAGTGAGGAGAGGGCATGACCCCTTTCGATGGGGAGGTGTCCCCGTCTGACGAGAGTGGCCTCCCTTGGGGCCTGGTTATGACTGGCCTTATCTCCCTTGACAATGGCGTTGGGATAAATGTTTGGCGTGAGGTTCGTGATTATGGTGATCCAGGACTGGTCCGGTTTCCTGTTACTTTTTCTTTTCTTCTTCCCTTCTCCCCTGAAATGTAAAGCGCTTTGCTTGTCCCATTACGGCGTTTACTAGATCACCCCCCCCCCCCCCCCTCCCTCCTCTCTCTCTCTCTCTCTCTCTCTCTCTCTCTCTCTCTCTCTCTCTCTCTCTCCCCCCCCCTTACCCCCAACACCCCTCTCTCGGTCTTCCCGCAGTTCCAATTGTCGGCATCAAATTGTTCCAGTCTTGTGCTTAAAAGCCGGCTTGAGTGGAGGAAGTGCTAAGACACAAGAATAAGCGCGCCATTGGCCCATCATATCATGAATAAATCAGAGGAACTTTACAGCTGGAACTAGCCCAGTTGGAGGGAGGATGGAGATAGGGGCAGGGAGGCGGGTGCTCAGCACGAGTAGTCTGGAGTGAACAAGCCAAGTAGGCGCCTGTAAACACAGTCTAACAAACTCAGACACTGTACTGGTTGGAACAAGTGGCTGCCAGACTTAGTACAGGCTGGGTCAGAACCTGGGGTATCACTTACAAATGTCTACATTTAGTGTTGGCTAGAACTGAAAACACACAAATGGTTCAAAATGAAACTCTAGCAAAGGCCTATATGTAGAATTTGACTGTATAATACAAACAGTAAATGCATACCTTTCGATAAATATTGCCGGAAGTATAACGAAGTATTGGTTATACTTACTTTTGGCTGACATAGTGTTGGCTAGACTTAATACTGACCACTTCGCTGCCATGATTTCATTTAAAAACGACTAGTAGAATTGGGAAATTTGAAACCATTAAGCCTTTTTGCCTCTTTTTTCGCACTGGCATGTGAAAGGACTTTCATCAAAACTCACAGCACTGAAAGTAGATGTGACATAGGACCGGCAAATATACTGTTTGCAGGCGTGTCCGTGCGTCACCCAGCCCGGGAATTTTACAGGCTGGGGCAGTGAAGGGGTTAACTGCCTCAGTATTGGCTAGTCTAAGTTGTGGCTAGACGTAACATTGGCTAGGGTTAGCAATGATAAGCGTAACATTGGCTACGCTTAATGTTGACTGGACTTAGTATTGGTTAGACTGATTATTGTCTAGAATATTATAGTTCAGTTCGTTCTCCTCAGACGTTTCCCCAATGTCGCCTTTGAAACGGTTCCAGAGTTCGTCTGACTGACCATGGCTATCTCTCGTCCTTTCAAGGAAGATCGTCTAGCACTTCCTCTTTCCACGCCTCTCTCCTCCAGGCGATCGATGGTGTGATGCCCGTGGTTTTGTACCCACGGGTAGTGTCTCAAGCTCCTCAACACTTGAGATCTTCCGAGAAGCAAGCCACTTGTAAGGGTTGTTTGCCCGCCAGTCTATCTGCTCGGTCATTTTCCATCACTCCAGCATGTCCAGGGCAGTACACTCACAGGGGTTTTCAAAGGTGGATGTCGACCATGACACATTCCAGTCTGGGCTTCCCATTCCACTTTTCACTTTTTGTAGCAAGCTCATTGAATCTGTCAGAATGATGGCATGTGTGGCCAGACTGTCACCTCTTGAGGCAATCCAGCGGAGGGCATGTGTGATTGCTTCCACCTCCATTGTCAAGCTGGAGGTTGAGACCTTATAGGCTGCACTGTCTTCATGAATGGTACTCGCACCTTGCTTGACAGTGGAACTCAACCCTGACTGGTCTTTGGTGACTGAACCATCAGTGTACACAGTATGAGGCCTTGTGGTTTGCTGTTTTATTGAATGAGATGCTTGATCTCCGACTCTGTTTTGCCTGCTGGCCATTGTCGACAGTGTTTTTCCAGGTTTTCTGGCAGGAGTGTCTCATAGAGACGCCGGAATCGGTTTGGGTACCTTTCCCACTCCTTGGTTTGCTTGAGCTCTGTCAGCTGGCATACTTGAAGTATTGAGTCCTCTCCTTATTATATAGACTCAGCCCTGGCTAGACCTATTGGCTTATAGACCTAGCGATTGCGAAGGTTTGTGTTTGCTAGCTCAGTTTGCTGGTAGACCTAGTATTGAATAGATTTAGTATTGTCTAGATATAGTGTTGGCTAGACTTATTACATTAGCTAGACCTGTTGCATAAACATACTATTGGCTAGACTTTGCATTGGCTAGACTTACTGATGTGTCACTTAGTTGTGGCTAGTCTAACTTAGTGTTCAGAGATTGTCTAATACCACCTTGCTGTGACCAGACAGAGAACAAAACATTGACTGATTAACGTTCAGAACACACAACCGGTTAACAGTAAACAACTTTTGATAGTATTGAGTAGATTTAGCAGTGACTAGACTTAACACAGGCCAGACTTAGCACTGGCAATAAACAGCAATGACTAAAATGAGTACTGGGTAGACTTAGAATTGGCGAGACCTGTTAGCTTATAGGCTTAGCATTGGCTAGACTGGGTTTTCGGAGAAGACAAGAAAAAAGGCTAATCAGTACGCCAAACCGAAAGCAAAAGCACTTCGAAGATTCAGCCGATGCAGTTAACTGGTGGCTTGACCACAAGCAGCGAACCTGAATCAGTCCAGTAGGTCTACAGCAAAATGTCAGACTTGCAGTCCACACGCTTCCAGGAGTGCGTGGCCAGGCCAGTTTGGCTGGCCATTCTTCAAGGACAATAAAAGGCCTTACGTGTTCGCACACACACGATCTGCGGTCGTGCTCCAAGAATTAAGCTTACGAAAAACAAATTCGCACTGGATTCAGCGCCAGTTAAATTCAAGCCGTGAAAAAAGCCGTGACAACCAGGATGCTATACGGGCAAAGCAATGCCGGGTTGATATGCAAAAAGCTATGGAGAAAGTCCAGATTTGTGTAACAGCTTGGAGTTGCCTTTGTGTTTACCTGTGTGCACGATCTCCCCGCCTGCACATTTAATGTTTACCTGTGTGCACGATCTCCCCGCCTGCACATTTAATGTTTACCTGTGTGCACGATCTCCCCGCCTGCACATTTAATGTTTACCTGTGTGCACGATCTCCCCGACTGCACATTTAATGTTTAC